>JBBBDQ010022831.1:0-10374 GCA_037127315.1 Ascarosepion bandense
TCTTATATATGTCCAACTAAATCCCCGATGTATCTCCTTGATGCTTATGTGTGCCTCTTATATCTGTCCAACTAAATCCCCGATTGTCTCCCTTGATGCTTATGTGTGCCTCTTATATCTGTCCAAATATATCCCCGATTGTATCTCCCTTGATGCTTATGTGTGCCTCTTATATATGTCCATTCGTCCCGATTGTATCTCCCTTGATGCTTATGTGTGCCTCTTATATCTGTCAACTAAATCCCCGATTGTATCTCCCTTGATGCTTATGTGTGCTTCTTATATATCTGTCCACCTAAATCCCCGATTGTATCTCCTTGATGCTTATGTGTGCCTCTTATATCTGTCCAACTAAATCCCCGATTGTATCTCCCTTGATGCTTATGTGTGCCTCTTATATCTGTCCAACTAAATCCCCGATTGTATCTCCCTTGATGCTTATGTGTACCTCTTATATCTGTCCAACTAAATCCCCGATTGTATCTCCTTGATGCTTATGTGTACCTCTTATATATGTCCAACTAAATCCCCGATTGTATCTCCGCTTGATGCTTATATTATTGCCTCTTATATATGTCCAACTAAATCGATTGTATCTCCTTGATGCTTATGTGTGCCTCTTATATCTGTCCACCTAAATCCCCGATTGTATCTCCCTTGATGCTTATGTGTGCCTCTTATATCTGTCCAACTAAATCCCCGATTCAACTCCCCTTGATGCTTATGTGTGCCTCTTATATATGTCCAACTAAATCCCCGATTGTAACTCCTTGATGCTTATGTGTGCCTCTTATATATGTCCAACTAAATCCCCGATTGTAACTCCCCTTGATGCTTATGTGTGCCTCTTATATATGTCCAACTAAATCGATTGTAACTCCCTTGATGCTTATGTGTACCTCTTATATCTGTCCAACTAAATCCCCGATTGTATCTCCCCTTGATGCTTATGTGTGCCTCTTATATCTGTCCAACTAAATCCCCGATTGTATATCCCTTGATGTATGTGTGCCTCTTATATCTGTCCACCTAAAATCCCCGATTGTATCTCCTTGATGCTTATGTGTGCCTCTTATATCTGTCCAACTAAATCCCCGATTGTATCTCCCTTGATCTTATGTGTGCTTCTTATATCTGTCCACCTAAATCCCCGATTGTATCTCCCTTGATGCTTATGTGCCTCTTATATCTGTCCAACTAAATCCCCGATTGTATCTCCCTTGATGCTTATGTGTGCTTCTTATATCTGTCCACTAAATCCCCCGATTGTATCTCCCTTGATGCTTATGTGTGCCTCTTATATCTGTCCAACTAAATCCCCGATTGTATCTCCCTTGATGCTTATGTGTACCTCTTATATCTGTCCAACTAAATCCCCGATTATCTCCCTTGATGTATGTGTACTCTTATATATATCAACTAAATCCCCGATTGTATCTCCCTTGATGTACTTATGTGTACCTCTTATATGTCCAACTAAATCCCCGATTGTATCTCCTTGATGCTTATGTGTGCCTCTTATATCTGTCCAACTAAATCCCCGATTGTATCTCCCTTGATGCTTATATGTGCCTCTTATATCTGTCCAACTAAATCCCCGATTGTAACTCCTTGATGTATATTATTGCCTCTTATATATGTCCAATAATCCCCGATTACTTAACTCCTGATGCTTATGTGTGCCTCTTATATGTCCAACTAAATCCCCGATTGTAACTCCCCTTGATGCTTATGTGTGCCTCTTATATCTGTCCAACTAAATCCCCGATTATCTCCCTTGATGCTTATGTGTGCCTCTTATATCTGTCCAACTAAATCCCCGATTGTATCTCCCTTGATCTTATGTGTGCCTCTTATATCTGTCCAACTAAATCCCCGATTGTATCTCCCTTGATGTATGTGTGCCTCTTATATCTGTCCACCTAAATCCCCGATTGTATCTCCCTTGATGCTTATGTGTGCCTCTTATATCTGTCCAACTAAATCCCCGATTGTATCTCCCTTGATGCTTATGTGTGCTTCTTATATCTGTCCACCTAAATCCCCGATTGTATCTCCCTTGATGCTTATGTGTGCCTCTTATATCTGTCCAACTAAATCCCCGATTGTATCTCCCTTGATGCTTATGTGTGCTTCTTATATCTGTCCACCTAAATCCCCGATTGTATCTCCCTTGATGCTTATGTGTGCCTCTTATATCTGTCCAACTAAATCCCCGATTGTATCTCCCTTGATGTATGTGTGCCTCTTATATCTGTCCAACTAAATCCCCGATTGTATCTCCCTTGATGCTTATGTGTGCCTCTTATATCTGTCCACCTAAATCCCCGATTGTATCTCCCTTGATGCTTATGTGTGCCTCTTATATCTGTCCAACTAAATCCCCGATTGTATCTCCCTTGATGCTTATGTGCCTCTTATATCTGTCCACCTAAATCCCCGATTGTATCTCCCTTGATGCTTATGTGTGCCTCTTATATCTGTCCAACTAAATCCCCGATTGTATCTCCCTTGATGCTTATGTGTACCTCTTATATCTGTCCAACTAAATCCCCGATTGTCTCCCTTGATGTATGTGTGCCTCTTATATCTGTCCACCTAAATCCCCGATTGTATCTCCTTGATGCTTATGTGTGCCTCTTATATCTGTCCACCTAAATCCCCGATTGTATCTCACTTGATGCTTATGTGTGCCTCTTATATCTGTCCACCTAAATCCCCGATTGTATCTCCCTTGATGCTTATGTGTGCCTCTTATATCTGTCCAACTAAATCCCCGATTGTATCTCCCTTGATGCTTATGTGTGCCTCTTATATCTGTCCAACTAAATCCCCGATTGTATCTCCCTTGATGCTTATGTGTACCTCTTATATCTGTCCAACTAAATCCCCGATTGTATCTCCCTTGATGCTTATGTGTGCCTCTTATATCTGTCCAACTAAATCCCGATTGTATCTCCCTTGATGCTTATGTGTGCCTCTTATATCTGTCCACCTAAATCCCCGATTGTCTCTCCCTTGATGCTTATGTGCCTCTTATATCTGTCCAACTAAATCCCCGATTGTATCTCCCTTGATGCTTATGTGTGCCTCTTATATCTGTCCAACTAAATCCCCGATTATCTCCCTTGATGCTTATGTGTGCCTCTTATATCTGTCCAACTAAATCGATTGTATCTCCCTTGATGCTTATGTGTGCCTCTTATATCTGTCCACCTAAAATCCCCGATTGTATCTCCCTTGATGCTTATGTGTGCCTCTTATATCTGTCCAACTAAATCCCCGATTGTATCTCCCTTGATGCTTATGTGTGCGCCTCTTATATCTGTCCAACTAAATCCCCGATTATTATCTCCCTTGATGCTTATGTACCTCTTATATCTGTCCAACTAAATCGATTGTATCTCCCCTTGATAACCCCATGTGTGCCTCTTATATCTGTCCAACTAAATCCCCGATTATCTCCCTTGATGCTTATGTGTGCCTCTTATATCTGTCCAACTAAATCCCCGATTGTATCTCCCTTGATGCTTATGTGTGCCTCTTATATCTGTCCAACTATATCCCCGATTGTATCTCCCTTGATGCTTATGTGTACCTCTTATATCTGTCCACCTAAATCCCCGATTGTATCTCCCTTGATGCTTATGTGTGCCTCTTATATCTGTCCAACTAAATCCCCGATTATCTCCCTTGATGCTTATGTGTACCTCTTATATCTGTCCAACTAAATCCCCGATTGTATCTCCCTTGATGCTTATGTGTGCCTCTTATATCTGTCACCTAAATCCCCGATTGTATCTCCCTTGATGCTTATGTGTGCCTCTTATATCTGTCAACTAAATCCCCGATTGTATCTCCCTTGATGCTTATGTGTGCCTCTTATATCTGTCCTTCGTCCCCGATTGTATCTCCCTTGATGCTTATGTGTGCCTCTTATATCTGTCCAACTAAATCCCCGATTGTATCTCCCTTGATGCTTATGTGTGCCTCTTATATCTGTCCAACTAAATCCCCGATTGTATCTCCCTTGATGCTTATATGTGCCTCTTATATCTGTCCAAATATATCCCCGATTGTATCTCCCTTGATGTATGTGCCTCTTATATATGTCCAACTAAATCCCCGATTATCTCCTTGATGCTTATGTGCTTCTTACCTCTGTCCAACTAAATCCCCGATTGTATCTCCCTTGATGCTTATGTGCCTCTTATATATGTCCAACTAAATCCCCCGCTTGAATCTCCCTTGATGCTTATGTGTGCCTCTTATATCTGTCCAAATATATCCCCGATTGTATCTCCCTTGATGCTTATGTGTGCCTCTTATATCTGTCCAAATATATCTGATTGTATCTCCCTTGATGCTTATGTGTGCCTCTTATATATGTCCAACTAAATCCCCGATTGTATCTCCCTTGATGTATGTGCTTCTTATATCTGTCCAACTAAATCCCCGATTGTATCTCCCTTGATGCTTATGTGTGCCTCTTATATATGTCCAACTAAATCGCGAATCTCCCTTGATGCTTATGTCTGCCTCTTATATCTGTCCAAATATATACGATTGTATCTCCCTTGATGCTTATGTGTACCTCTTATATATGTCCAACTAAATCCCCGATTGTATCTCCTTGATGCTTATGTGTGCCTCTTATATCTGTCCAACTAAATCCCCGATTGTATCTCCCTTGATGCTTATGTGCCTCTTATATCTGTCCAAATATATCCCCGATTGTATCTCCCTTGATGCTTATGTGTGCCTCTTATATATGTCCAACTAAATCCCCGATTGTGTCTCCCTTGATGCTTATGTGTACCTCTTATATCTGTCCAACTAAATCCCCGATTGTATCTCCCTTGATGCTTATGTGTGCTTCTTATATCTGTCCACCTAAATCCCCGATTGTATCTCCCTTGATGCTTATGTGTGCCTCTTATATCTGTCCAATAAATCCCCATTGTATCTCCCTTGATGCTTATGTGTGCCTCTTATATCTGTCCAACTAAATCCCCGATTGTATCTCCCTTGATGCTTATGTGTGCCTCTTATATCTGTCAACTAAATCCCCGATTGTATCTCCCTTGATGTATATTATTGCCTCTTATATATGTCCAACTAAATCCCCGATTGTATCTCCCTTGATGCTTATGTGTGCCTCTTATATGTCCAACTAAATCCCCGATTGTATCTCCCTTGATGCTTATATGTGCCTCTTATATCTGTCCACCTAAATCCCCGATTATTATCTCCTGATGTATGTGTGCCTCTTATATCTGTCCAACTAAATCCCCGATTGTAACTCCTTGATGTATGTGTACCTCTTATATATGTCCAACTAAATCCCCGATTGTAACTCCCTTGATGCTTATGTGTGCCTCTTATATAGCCAACTAAATCTGATTGTAACTCCCTTGATGCTTATGTGTGCCTCTTATATGTCCAACTAAATCCCCGATTGTAACTCCCCTTGATGCTTATGTGTGCCTCTTATATATGTCCAACTAAATCCCCGATTGTAACTCCCCTTGATGCTTATGTGTACCTCTTATATATGTCGCTAAATCCCCGATTGTAACTCCCCTTGATGCTTATGTGTACCTCTTATATCTGTCCAACTAAATCCCCGATTATGTCTCATGATGCTTATGTGCCTCTTATATCTGTCCAACTAAATCCCCGATTGTATCTCCCTTGATGTATATTATTGCCTCTTATATCTGTCCAACTAAATCCCCAATTATATCTCCCTTGATGCTTATGTGTACCTCTTATATCTGTCCACCCTAAATCCCCGATTGTATCTCCCTTGATGCTTATGTGTGCCTCTTATATCTGTCCAACTAAATCCCCGATTGTATCTCCCTTGATGTATATTGTGCTTCTTATATCTGTCCACCTAAATCCCCGATTGTATCTCCCTTGATGCTTATGTGTGCCTCTTATATCTGTCCAACTAAATCCCCGATTGTATCTCCCTTGATGCTTATGTGTACTTCTTATATCTGTCCACCTAAATCCCCGATTGTATCTCCCTTGATGCTTATGTGCCTCTTATATCTGTCCAACTAAATCGATTGTATCTCCCTTGATGCTTATGTGTGCCTCTTATATCTGTCCAACTAAATCGATTGTCTCATGATGCTTATGTGTGCCTCTTATATATGTCCAACTAAATCCCCGATTGTATCTCCCTTGATGCTTATGTGTGCCTCTTATATATGTCAACTAAATCCCCGATTGTATCTCCCTTGATGCTTATGTGTGCCTCTTATATCTGTCCACCTAAATCCCCGATTGTATCTCCCTTGGTCTTGTACCTCTTATATCTGTCCAACTAAATCCCCGATTGTAACTCCCTTGATGCTTATGTGTGCCTCTTATATATGTCCAACTAAATCCCCGATTGCTTTCCTTGATGTATGTGTGCCTCTTATATGGCAACTAAATCCCCGATTGTAACTCCTTGATGCTTATGTGTGCCTCTTATATCTGTCCACCTAAATCCCCGATTGTATCTCCCTTGATGCTTATGTGTGCCTCTTATATATGTCCAACTAAATCCCCGATTGTATCTCCCTTGATGCTTATGTGTGCCTCTTATATCTGTCCACCTAAATCCCCGATTGTATCTCCCTTGATGTATATTAGTGCCTCTTATATCTGTCCACCTAAATCCCCGATTGTATCTCCCTTGATGTATATTGTGCCTCTTATATCTGTCCACCTAAATCCCCGATTGTATCTCCCTTGATGCTTATGTGTACCTCTTATATATGTCCAACTAAATCCCCGATTGTATCTCCCTTAGTACTTATGTGTGCCTCTTATATATGTCCAACTAAATCCCCGATTGTAACTCCCTTGATGCTTATGTGTGCCTCTTATATATGTCCAACTAAATCCCCGATTGTAACTCCCTTGATGCTTATGTGTGCCTCTTATATCTGTCCACCTAAATCCCCGATTGTATCTCCCTTGATGCTTATGTGTGCCTCTTATATATGTCCAACTAAATCCCCGATTGTAACTCCTTGATGCTTATGTGTGCCTCTTATATATGTCCAACTAAATCGATTGTAACTCCCTTGATGCTTATGTGTGCCTCTTATATGTCCAACTAAATCCCCGATTGTAACTCCCTTGATGTATGTGTGCCTCTTATATCTGTCTAATAAATCTGATTATCTCCCTTGATGCTTATGCATGTGCCTCTTATATCTGTCCACCCCCTAAATCCCCGATTGTATCTCCCTTGATGTTATGTGTGCCTCTTATATCTGTCCAACTAAATCCCCGATTGCATCTCCTTGATGTATACCTTCCAGTACCCTCTTATATCTGTCCAACTAAATCCCCGATTGTATCTCCCTTGATGCTTATGTGCCTCTTATATGTCCAAATATATACGATTAGCATCTCCCTTGATGCTTATGTGTGCCTCTTATATCTGTCCACCTAAATCCCCGATTGCATCTCCCTTGATGCTTATGTGTGCCCTCTTATATCTGTCCACCTAAATCCCCGATTATACATCTCCCTATGATAACATATTATTGCCTCTTATATCTGTCCAAATATATCCCCGATTGTATCTCCCTTGGATAATATGTGTGCCTCTTATATCTGTCCAACTAAATCCCCCGATTACATCTCATGATGCTTATGTGTCCTCTTATGTCACCTAAATCCCAGGTCACTCTGCTCATGATGCTTATGTGTGCCTCTTATATCTGTCCAAATATATCATTCAGCATCTCACTGAATCTTTATGTGTGCCTCTTATATCTGTCCACCTAAATCCCCTGATTGCATCTCCCTTGGTATTTATGTGTGCCTCTTATATCTGTCCCTAAATCCCCAATTCTTCTCTCCTTGATGCTTATGTGTACCTCATATATCTCCAAATATATCCCAGATTGTATCTCCTTGATGTATGTACCAGCTGCCTCTTATATCTGTCCAACTCAATCCCGATTGCATCTCCCTTGATGCTTATGTGGCCTCATATATCTGTCCACTGTCTGATTATCTCTAACTGATGCTTATGTGTGCCTCTTATATCTGTCCAAATATATCCCCGATTATCTCCCTTGATGCTTATGTGTGCCTCTTATATCTGTCCACCTAAATCCCCGATTGTAACTCCCTTGATGTATATTATGCCTCATATATATAGTAAATATCCCCGATTGTATCTCCCTTGATGTATGTGCCTCTTATATGTCTGTAGCTAAATCCCCGATTGTATATCCCTTGATGTATGTGCTTATCTTATATATGTCAACTAAAATCCCCGATTGTATCTCCCTTGATGTATGTGCCTCATATATCTGTCCAAATATATCTGAATTCTCTCTCCCTTGATGCTTATGTGTGCCTCTTATATCTGTCCACCTAAATCCCCGATTGTAACTCCCGTGATGCTTATGTGTGCCTCTTATATCTGTCCAAATATATCCCAAGTTGTATCTCCCTTGATGCTTATGTGTGCCTCTTATATATGTGTCAAATCTGATTGTATCTCCCTTGATGCTTGTGTGCCTCTTATATGTCCAACTAAATCCCCGATTGTATCTCCCTTGATGCTTATGTGTGCCTCTTCTCCATCTGTCACACAATCCCCGATTGTAACTCCTTGGTCTTATGTGTACCTCTTATATCTGTCCAAATATATCCCCGATTATCTCCCTTGATGTATATTGCCTCTTATATATGTCCAACAAATCCCCGATTGTATCTCCCTTGATGTATGTGTGTATCTACATATATGTCCAACTAAATCCCCGATTGTATCTCCCTTGATGCTTATGTGTGCCTCTTATATCTGTCCACCTAAATCCCCGATTGTATCTCCCTTGATGCTTATGTGTGCCTCTTATATCTGTCCACCTAAATCCCCGATTGTATCTCCTTAGATGCTTATGTGTGCCTCTTATATCTGTCCAAATATATCCCCGATTGTATCTCCCTTGATGTATGTGTGCCTCTTATATCTGTCCACCTAAATCCCCGATTGTATCTCCCTTGATGTATGTGTACCTCTTATATCTGTCCACCTAAATCCCCGATTGTATCTCCCTTGATGCTTATGTGTGCCTCTTATATCTGTCCACCTAAATCCCCGATTGTATCTCCCTTGATGCTTATGTGTGCCTCTTATATCTGTCCACCTAAATCCCCGATTGTATCTCCCTTGATGCTTATGTATCTGCCTCTGTATCTGTCCAAATATATCCCCCGTTGTATCTCCCTTGATGCTTATGTGTGCCTCTTATATCTGTCCACCTAAATCCCCGATTGTAACTCCCTTGATGCTTATGTGTGCCTCTTATATCTGTCCAAATATATCCCCGATTGTATCTCCCTTGATGCTTATGTGTACCTCTTATATCTGTCTTTTAAATCCCCGATTGTATCTCCCTTGATGCTTATGTGTGCCTCTTATATGTCCAAATATATCCCCGATTGTATCTCCCTTGATGCTTATGTGTGCCTCTTATATCTGTCCACCTAAATCCCCGATTGTAACTCCCTTGATGCTTATGTGTACCTCTTATATCTGTCCACCTAAGTCTGGGTGTCTCCTTGATGCTTATGTGTGCCTCTTATATCTGTCCAACTAAATCCCCGATTGTATCTCCCTTGATGCTTATGTGTGCCTCTTATATCTGTCCAACTAAATCCCCGATTGCATCTCCCCTTGATGCTTATGTGTACCCTCTTATATCTGTCAACTAAATCCCCGATTATTATCTCCCTTGATGCTTATGTGTACCTCTTATATCTGTCCACCTAAATCCCCGATTGTAACTCCCTTGATGCTTATGTGTGCCTCTTATATCTGTCCAACTAAATCCCCGATTATCTCCCTTGATGCTTATGTATTGCCTCTTATATCTGTCCAACTAAATCTAGTGCATCTCCCTTGATGCTTATGTGTGCCTCTTATATCTGTCCAAATAAATCCCCGATTGTATCTCCTTGATGCTTATGTGCCTCTTATATCTGTCCACCCTAAATCCCCGATTATCTCCCTTGATGCTTATGTGTGCTTCTTATATCTGTCCACCTAATCTGATTGTATCTCACCTCTGATGTTTATGTGTGCCTCTTATATCTGTCCAACTAAATCCCCGATTGTATCTCCCTTGATGCTTATGTGTGCCTCTTATATCTGTCCAACTAAATCGATTGTATCTCCTTGATGCTTATGTGTGCCTCTTATATCATCCAACTAAATCCCCGGTCATCTCCCTTGATGCTTATGTGTACCTCTTATATCTGTCCAACTAAATCCCCGATTGTATCTCCCTTGATGCTTATGTGTGCCTCTTATATCTGTCCACCTAAATCCCCGATTGTATCTCCCTT
>JBBBDQ010022847.1:0-11258 GCA_037127315.1 Ascarosepion bandense
TTTCCTCTGGTTGTGTACACATAAAATTTTTGGGGTATGTCAAGTGTTTTGTTCTTCTTAAAACAATTGATCAGTTCAATCTTGAGGCATTTCTAATATGTTTCCTCACCAGTTTGTACATAAAATTTTTGGGGTATGTCAGTGTTTTGTTCTTCTTAGAGGAAACAAATTGATCAGTTCAATCTTGAGGCATTTCTAATATGTTTTTCCTCACCAGTTTGTGTACATAAAATTTTTGGGGTATGTCAAGTGTTTTGTTCTTCTTGAAACAAATTGATCAGTTCAATCTTGAGGCATTTCTAATATGTTCCTCACCAGTTTGTGTGCAGAATTTTGGGGTATGTCAAGTGTTTTGTTCTTCTTAGAAACAAATTGATCAGTTCAATCTTGGGAGACATTTCTAATATGTTTCTCACCAGTTTGTGTACATAAAATTTTTGGGGTATGTCAAGTGTTTTGTTCTTCTTGAAACAAATTGATCAGTTCAATCTTGAGGCATTTCTAATATGTTTCCTCACCAGTTTGTGTACATAAAATTTTGGGGTATGTCAAGTGTTTTGTTCCTCTTGAAACAAATTGATCAGTTCAATCTTGAGGCATTTTCATATGTTTTTCTCACCAGTTTGTGTACATAAAATTTTAAAGTTATGTCAAGTGTTTTGTTCTTCTTGAAACAAATTGATCAGTTCAATCTTGAGGCATTTCTAATATGTTTCCTCACCAGTTTGTGTACATAAAATTTTTGGGGTATGTCAAGTGTTTTGTTCTTCTTGAAACAAATTGATCAGTTTAATCTTGAGCATTTCTAATATGTTTTCTCACCAGTTTGTGTACAGAATTTTTGAGGTATGTCAAGTGTTTTGTTCCTCTTGAAACAAATTGATCAGTTCAATCTTGAGGCATTTCTAATATGTTTTTCTACTGAGTTTGTGTACATAAGATTTTTGGGGTATGTCAAGTGTTTTGTTCTTCTTGAAACAAATTAAGTGGACAATCTTGAAGACATTTCTAATATGTTTCCTCACCAGTTTGTGTACATACTTTTGGGGTATGTCAAGTGTTTTGTTTCCTCTTGAAATAGGTCTGATGGATTAAATCTTTGACATTTCTAATATGTTTCACTCCCTGCAGTTTGTGTACATAAAATTTTTGGGGTATGTCAAGTGTTTGTTCTTTGTGAAACAAATTGATCAGTTCAATCTTGAGGCATTTCTAATATGTTTCCTCACCAGTTTGTGTACATAAAATTTTTGGGGTATGTCAAGTGTTTTGTTCACTCTTGAAACAAATTAGAGTCAGTTAAATCTTTGAGGCATTTCTAATATGTTTCCTCACGAGTTTGTGTACATAAAATTTTTGGGGTATAATAGAGGTGACATGAGTATCTTGGAAACAAATTGATCAGTTCAATCTTGAGGCATTTCTAATATGTTTTCTCACCAGTTGTGTACATAAAATTTTGGGGGTATATATGAAGTGTTTTGTTCCTCTTGAAACAAATTGATCAGTTCAATCTTGAGGCATTTCTAATATGTTTTCTCACCAGTTTGTGTACATAAAATTTTGGGGTATGTCAAGTGTTTTGTTCAACTTCTTGAAACAAATGATCAAGTTCAATCTTGAGGCATTTCTAATATGTTTCCTCACCAGTTTGTGTACATAAAATTTTTGGGGTATGTCAAGTGTTTTGTTCCTCTTGAAACAAATTGATCAGTTCAATCTTGAGGCATTTCTAATATGTTTTCTCACCAGTTTGTGTACATAAAATTTTTGGGGCCATGTCAAGTGTTTTGTTCTTCTTGAAACAAATTGATCAGTTCAATCTTGAGCATTTCTAATATGTTTCCTCACCAGTTTGTGTACATAAAATTTTGGGGTATTGTATGTCAAGTGTTTTGTTCCTCTTGAAACAAATTGAGAAATTGATTCAGCAATCTTGAAGCATTTCTAAATATGTTTTCTCACCAGTTTGTGTACATAAAATTTTTGGGGTATGTCAAGTGTTTTGTTCTTCTTGAAACAAATTGATCAGTTCAATCTTGAGGCATTTCTAATATGTTTCCTCACCAGTTTGTGTACATAAAATTTTTGGGGTATGTCAAGTGTTTTGTTCTTCTTGATAAATTGTTGATCAGTTTAATCTTGAGGCATTTCTAATATGTTTCCTCACCAGTTTGTGTACATAAATTTTTGGGGTATGTCAAGTGTTTTGTTCTTCTTGAAACAAATTGATCAGTTCAATCTTGAGGCATTTCTAATATGTTTCCTCACCAGTTTGTGTACATAAAATTTTTTGGAGTATATCAGTGTTTTGTTCTTTACTTAGAAGCAAATTGATCAGTTCAATCTTGAGCATTTCTAATATGTTTCCTCACCAGTTTGTGTACATAAAATTTTTTGAGGTATGTCAAGTGTTTTTGTTCTTCTTGAAACAAATTGATCAGTTCAATCTTGAGGCATTTCTAATATGTTTCCTCACCAGTTTGTGTACATAAAATTTTGGGGTATGTCGAATGTTTTGTTCTTGTGAAACAAATTGATCAGTTCAATCTTGAGGCATTTCTAATATGTTTCCTCACCAGTTTGTGTACATAAAATTTTTAGGGTATAATCCAAGTGTTTTGTTCTTCTTGAAACAAATTGATCAGTTCAATCTTGAGGCATTTTATCTATGTTTCCTCACCAGTTTGTGTACATAAAATTTTGGGGTATGTCAAGTGTTTGTTCTTCTTGAAACAAATTGATCAGTTCAATCTTGAGGCATTTCTAATATGTTTCCTCACCAGTTTGTGTACATAAAATTTTGAGGTATGTCAAGTGTTTTGTTCTTCTTGAAACAAATTGATCAGTTCAATCTTGAGGCATTTCTAATATGTTCCTCACCAGTTTGTGTACATAAATTTTTTGGGGTATGTCAAGTGTTTCATTCTTCTTGAAACAAATTGATCAGTTCAATCTTGAGGCATTTCTAATATGTTTCCTCACCAGTTTGTGTACATAAAATTTTGGGGTATGTCAAGTGTTTTGTTCTTCTTGAAACAAATTGATCAGTTCAATCTTGAGGCATTTCTAATATGTTTCCTCACCAGCTTGTGTACATAAAATTTTTGGGGTATGTCAAGTGTTTTGTTCCTCTTGAAACAAATTGCAGTCAGTTCAATCTTGAGGCATTTCTAATATGTTTCCTCACCAGTTTGTACATAAAATTTTTGGGGTATGTCAAGTGTTTTGTTCTTCTTGAAACAAATTGATCAGTTCAATCTTGAGGCATTTCTAATATGTTTCCTCACCAGTTTGTGTACATAAAATTTTTGGAGTATGTCAAGTGTTTGTTCCTCTTGAAACAAATTGATCAGTTCAATCTTGAGGCATTTCTAATATGTTTTCCTCACCAGTTTGTGTACATAAAATTTTGGGGTATGTCAAGTGTTTTGTTCTTCTTGGAAACAAATTGATCAGTTCAATCTTGAGGCATTTCTAATATGTTTCCTCACCAGCTTGTGTACATAAAATTTTTGGGGTATGTCAAGTGTTTTGTTCCTCTTGAAACAATTAGAAGTCAGTTCAATCTGAGGGCATTTCTAATATCTTTCCTCACCAGTTTGTGTACATAAATTTTTTGGGGTATGACAAGTGTTTTGTTCTTCTTGAAACAAATTGATCAGTTCAATCTTGAGGCATTTCTAATATGTTTCCTCACCAGCTTGTGTACATAAAATTTTTGGGGTATGTCAAAGTGTTTGTTCCTCTTGAAACAAATTGATCAGTTCAATCTTGAGGCATTTCCTAATATGTTTCCTCACCAGTTTGTGTACATAAAATTTTAGGGTATGTCAAGTGTTTTGTTCTTCTTGAAACAAATTGATCAGTTCAATCTTGAGGCATTTTCTAATATGTTTCCTCACCAGCTTGTGTACATAAAATTTTTGGGGTATGTCAAGTGTTTTGTTCCTCTTGAAACAAATTGATCAGTTCAATCTTGAGGCATTTCACATCATGTTTCCTCACCAGTTTGTGTACATAAAATTTTTGGGGTATGTCAAGTGTTTTGTTCTTCTTGAAACAAATTGATCAGTTCAATCTTGAGGCATTTCTAATATGTTCCTCACCAGTTTATTGTACATAAAATTTTTTAGGGTATGTCAAGTGTTTTGTTCCTCTTGAAACAAATTGATCAGTTCAATCTTGTGACTCTAATATGTTTTCCTCACCAGTTTGTGTACATAAAATTTTTGGGGTATGTCAAGTGTTTTGTCCTTCTTGAAACAAATTGATCAGTTCAATCTTGAGGCATTTCCACAATATGTTTCCTCACCAGCTTGTGTACATAAAATTTTTTAGGGTATGTCAAGTGTTTTGTTCCTCTTGAAACAAATTGATCAGTTCAATCTTAGAGCATTTCTAATATGTTTCCTCACCAGTTTGTGTACATAAAATTTTTGGGGTATGTCAAGTGTTTTGTTCTTCTTGAAACAAATTGATCAGTTCAATCTTGAGGCATTTCTAATATGTTTCCTCACCAGCTTGTGTACATAAAATTTTGGGGTATGTCAAGTGTTTTGTTCCTCTTGAAACAAATTGATCAGTTCAATCTTGAGGCATTTCTAATATGTTTCCTCACCAGTTTGTGTACATAAAATTTTTGGGGTATGTCAAGTGTTTTGTTCATGCTTGAAACAAATTGATCAGTTCAATCTTGAGGCATTTCTAATATGTTTCCTCACCAGTTTGTGTACATAAAATTTTGGGGTATGTCAAGTGTTTGTTCTCTTGGAAACAAATTGATCAGTTCAATCTTGAGGCATTTCTAATATGTTTCTCACCAGTTTGTGTACATAAAATTTGCAGAGACATGTCAAGTGTTTTGTTCTCTTTCCAAACAAGTCAGTCAGTTCAATCTTGAGGCATTTCTAATATGTTTCCTCACCAGTTTGTGTACATAAAATTTTGGGGTATGTCAAGTGTTTTGTTCTTCTTGAAACAAATTGATCAGTTCAATCTTGGAGGCATTTCTAATATGTTTCCTCACCAGCTTGTGTACATAAAATTTTGGGGTATGTCAAGTGTTTTGTTCCTCTTGAAACAAATTGATCAGTTCAATCTTGAGGCATTTCTAATATGTTTCCTCACCAGTTTGTGTACATAAAATTTTTGGGGTATGTCAAGTGTTTTGTTCTTCTTGAAACAAATTGATCAGTTCAATCTTGAGGCATTTCCTAATATAATTTCCCTCACCAGCGCTGTACCTTAAAATTTTGAGAGGTGTATGCAGTGTTTTGTTCCTCTTGAACAAATTGATCAGTTCTAGACTCTGAGGCATTTCAATATCTTCCTCTTAGTTTTGTGTACATAAAATTTTTGGGAGTATATCAGTGTTTTGTTCTTCTTGAAACAAGTCTGATCAATTCAATCTTTGGGCATTTCTAATATGTTTCCTCACTGTTTGTACGCAAGTACTTTGGGGTATGTCAAGTGTTTTGTTCCTCTTGAAACAAATTCCAGTCAGTTCAAAATCTTGAGGCATTTCCTAATATGTTTCCTCACCAGTTTGTGTACATAAAATTTTTAAAAATTATCTCCAGATATTTTGTTCTTATGAAACAAATTGAATGGTTTCAAATCTTAAGACATTTCTGTGTTCTCATAGCTTGTTAGCCACACAAAATTTTTTGAATTGTGTCAAGTGTTTTGTGTCTTAGGCTTGGTCAGTTAGTTCAATCTTGAGCATTTCTAATATGTTTCCATATTGATTTGTGTACATAATTTTTTGGGGTATGTCAAGTGTTTTGTTCTTCTTAAAACAAATTGATCAGTTCAATCTTGAGGCATTTCTAATATGTTTCACCAGCTTGTGTACATAAAATTTTGGGGTATATCTCAAGTGTTTGTTTCTCTTAAGTAAATTTCAGTCAGTTCAATCTTGAGCATTTCTAATATGTTTCCCTCCTGGGGTTGTGTGCACATAAAATTTTTGGGGTATCATCAGGTGTTTTGTTCTTCTTGAAACAAATTGATCAGTTCAATCTTGAGCATTTCTAATATGTTTCCTCACTAGTTTGTGTACATAAAATTTTTGGGGTATGTCAAGTGTTTTGTTCCTCTTGAAACAAATTGATCAGTTCAATCTTAGGCATTTCTATCCATGTTTTCTCACCAGTTTGTGTACATAAAATTTTGGGGTATGTCAGTGTTTTGTTCCTCTTGAAACAAATTGATCCAGTTCAATCTTGAGGCATTTCTAATATGTTTCCTCACCAGTTTGTGTACATAAAATTTTGGGGTATGTCAAGTGTTTTGTTCTTCCTTGAAACAAATTGATCAAGTTCAAATCTTAGAAGGCATTTCTAATATGTTTCCCTCACAGTTTGTGTACATAAAATTTTAGGGTATGTCAAGTGTTTTGTTCCTCTTGAAACAAATTGATCAGTTCAATCTTGAGGCATTTCTAATATGTTTCCTCACCAGTTTGTGTACATAAAATTTTTGGGGTATGTCAAGTGTTTTGTTCTTCTTGAAACAAATTGATCAGTTCAATCTTGAGAACATTTCTAATACTTGTTTCCTCACCAGCTTGTGTACATGGAAATTTTTGGGGTATGTCAAGTGTTTTGTTCCTCTTGAAACAAATTGATCAGTTCAATCTTGAGGCATTTCTAATATGTTCCTCACCAGTTTGTGTACATAAAATTTTTGGGGTATGTCAAGTGTTTTGTTCTTCTTGAAACAAATTGATCAGTTCAATCTTGAGGCATTTCTAATATGTTTCCCTCACAGCTTGTGTGTACATAAAATTTTTGGGGTATGTCAAGTGTTTTGTTCTTCTTGAAACAAATTGATCAGTTCAATCTTGAGGCATTTCTAATATGTTTCCTCACCAGTTTGTGTACATAAAATTTTTGGGGTATGTCAAGTGTTTTGTTCTTCTTGAAACAAATTGATCAGTTCAATCTTGAAGCATTTCTAATATGTTTCCTCACCAGCTTGTGTACATAAAATTTTGGGGTATGTCAAGTGTTTGCTGTTCTTCTTGAAACAAATTGATCAGTTCAATCTTGAGGCATTTCTAATATGTTTCCTCACCAGTTTGTGTACATAAAGTTTTGGGGTATGTCAAGTGTTTTGTTCTTCTTGAAACAAATTGATCAGTTCAATCTTGAGGCATTTCTAATATGTTTCCTCACCAGCTTGTGTATGCATAAAATTTTGGGGTATGTCAAGTGTTTTGTTCCTCTTGAAACAAATTGATCAGTTCAATCTTGAGGCATTTCTAATATGTTCCTCACCAGTTTGTGTACATAAAATTTTTGGGGTATGTCAAGTGTTTTGTTCTTCTTGAAACAAATTGATCAGTTCAATCTTGAGGCATTTCTAATATGTTTCCTCACCAGCTTGTGTACATAAAATTTTGGGGTATGTCAACGAAGTGTTTTGTTCCTCTTGAAACAAATTGATCAGTTCAAATCTTGAAGAACATTTAATATGTTTCCTCACCAGTTTGGCAATACATAAAATTTTTGGGGTATGTCAAGTGTTTTGTTCTTCTTGAAACAAATTGGTGATCAGTTCAATCTTGAGAGAACATTTCTAATATGTTTCCTCACCAAGTTTGTGTACATAAAATTTTTGGGAGTATGTCAAGTGTTTTGTTTCTTCTTGAAACAAATTGATCAGTTCAATCTTGAGGCATTTCTAATATGTTTCCTCACCAGTTTGTGTACATAAAATTTTGGGGTATGTCAAGTGTTTTGTTCTTCTTGAAACAAATTGATCAGTTCAATCTTGAGGCATTTCTAATATGTTTCCTCACCAGTTTGTGTACATAAAATTTTTGGGGTATGTCAAGTGTTTTGTTCTTCTTGAAACAAATTGATCAGTTCAATCTTGAGGCATTTCTAATATGTTTCCTCACCAGTTTGTGTACATAAAATTTTTGGGGTATGTCAAGTGTTTGTTCTTCTTGGAAAACAAATTGATCAGTTCAATCTGAGGCATTTCTAATATGTTTCCTCACCAGTTTGTGTACATAAAATTTTTGGGGGGTATGTCAAGTGTTTTTGTTCTTCTTGAAACAAATTTGATCAGTTCAATCTTGGGGCATTTCTAATATGTTTCCTCACCAGCTTGTGTACATAAAATTTTTGGGGTATGTCAAGTGTTTTGTTCTTCTTGAAACAAATTGATCAGTTCAATCTTGAGGCATTTCTAATATGTTTCCTCACCAGTTTTGTGTACATAAAATTTTTGGGTTATGTCAAGTGTTTTGTTCTTCTTGGAAACAAATTGATCAGTTCAATCTTGAGAGCATTTCCTTCTGTTTCCTCACAGTTTATTGTACAATTTTGGGGTATGTCAAGTGTTTGTTCTTCTTGAAACAAATTGATCAGTGCAATCTTGAGGCATTTCTAGTATGTTTTCTCTGGTTGTGTACATAAAATTTTTGGGGTATGTAAGTGTTTTGTTCTTCTTGAAACAAATTAGTCAGTTTAAATCTTAAATTTCTAATATGTTTCCTCACCAGTTTAGCCTTTCTTTGGGGTATGTCAGTATTTTGTTCTTCTTGAAACAAATTGATCAGTTCAATCTTGAAGCATTTCTAAATATGTTCTACCAGTTTTGACCTTTGCAAATTTTCAGGAGTATGTCAAGTGTTTTGTTCTTCTTGAAACAAATTGATCAAGTTCAATCTTGAGGCATTTCTCCTGTTTCCTCACCAGTTTGTGTACATAAAATTTTGGGGTATGTCAAGTATTTTTGTTCTTCTTGAAACAAATTGATCAGTTCAATCTTGAGGCATTTCTAATATGTTTTCTCACCAGTTTGTGTACATAAAATTTTTGGGGTATGTCAAGTGTTTTGTTCTTCTTGAAACAAATTGATCAGTTCAATCTTGAGGCATTTCTAATATGTTTCCTCACCAGTTTGTGTACATAAAATTTTTGAGGTGCTGTCAAGTGTTTTGTTCTTCTTGATAAATTCAGTCAGTTCAATCTTGAGGCATTTCTAATATGTTCCTCACCAGTTTGTGTACATAAAATTTTGGGGTATGTCAAGTGTTTTGTTCTTCTTGAAACAAATTGATCAGTTCTTGAGGCATTTCTAATATGTTTTCTCATAGTTTATTGTACATAAAATTTTTGAGGTATGTCAAGTGTTTTGTTCTTCTTGAAACAAATTGATCAGTTCAATCTTGAGGCATTTCTAATATGTTCCTCACCAGTTTGTGTACATAAAATTTTGGGGTATGTCAAGTGTTTTGTCTTCTTGAAACAAATTGAGTAGTTCAATCTTGAGACATTTATAATATGTTTCTCACCCCCCTGTGTACATAAAATTTTTTGAGATATATCAAAGTGTTTTGTTCTTCTTGTTTCAGTGATCAGTTGAAAATCTTGAAGACCTTTCTAATATGTTTCCTCACCAGTTTGTGTACATAAAATTTTTGGGGTATGTCAAGTGTTTTGTTCTTCTTGAAACAAATTGATCAGTTCAATCTTGAGGCATTTCTAATATGTTTCTCTAGTTTGTGTACATAATTGCAGGAGATTATATCAAGTGTTTGCATTCTTCTTGAAACAAATTGATCAGTTCAATCTTGAGGCATTTCTAATATGTTTCCTCACCAGTTTGTGTGTACATAAAATTTTTGGGGTATGTCAAGTGTTTTGTTCTTCTTGAAACAAATTGATCAGTTCAATCTTGAGGCATTTCTAATATATTTTCTGGTTGCCATGTACACATAAAATTTTTGGGGTATGTCAAGTGTTTTGTTCTTCTTGAAACAAATTGATCAGTTCAATCTTGAGCATTTCTAATATTTTTCCTCTACCAGTTTGTGTACATAGAAATTTTGATTTTCTCAAGTGTTTTGTTCCTCTTGAAACAAATTGATCAGTTCAATCTTGAGGCATTTCTAATATGTTTCCTCACCAGTTTGTGTACATAAAATTTTTGAGGTATATCAAGTGTTTTTGTTCTCTTAGAAACAAATTGATCAGTTCAATCTTGAGGCATTTCTAATATGTTTTCTCACCAGTTTGTGTACATAAAATTTTTGGGGTATATCCAAGTGTTTTGTTCTTCTTGAAACAAATTGATCAGTTCCAAATGTGACATTTTCTAATATGTTTCCTCACCAGTTTGTGGTACATAAAATTTTTGGGGTATGTCCGGTGTTTTGTTCTTCTTGAAACAAATTGATCAGTTCAATCTTGAGGCATTTCTAATATGTTTCCTCACCAGTTTGTGTACATAAAATTTTTGGGGTATGTCAAGTGTTTTGTTCTTCTTGAAACAAATTAGTCAGTTCAATCTTGAGGCATTTCTAATATGTTTTCTACGGATTTGTGTACATAAAATTTTTGGGGTATGTCAAGTGTTTTGTTCTTCTTGAAACAAATTGATCAGTTCAATCTTGAGGCATTTCTAATATGTTTCCTCACAGTTGGCTAATACCTTTTGTAAATTTTTGAGAGATATGTCAAGTGTTTTGTTCTTCTTGAAACAAATTGATCAGTTCAATCTTGAAGAGCATTTCTAATATGTTTTCCTACTGCGTTTATTATAAAATTTTTGGGTATGTCAAAGTGTTTTGTTCTTCTTGAAACAAATTGATCAGTTAAATCTTGAGCATTTCTAATATGTTTCCTCACCAGTTTGTGTATAAAATTTTTCTGAGATGCATCATTATTTTGTTCTTCTTGAAACAAATTGATCAGTTCAATCTTGAGGCATTTCTAATATGTTTTCTCACCAGTTTGTGTACAAATTTTGGGGTATGTCAAGTGTTTTGTTCTTCTTGAAACAAATTGATCAGTTCAATCTTGAGGCATTTCTAATATGTTTCCTCACCAGTTTGTGTACATAAAATTTTTGGGGTATGTCAAGTGTTTTGTTCTTCTTGAAACAAATTGATCAGTTCAATCTTGAGGCATTTCTAATATGTTCCCTCCTGGATTTGTGTACATAAAATTTTTGGGGTATAGCAAGTGTTTGTTCTTCTTGAAACAAATTGATCAGTTCAATCTTGAGGCATTTCTAATATGTTTTCTTACCAGTTTGTGTACATAAAATTTTTAGGGTATGTCAAGTGTTTTTGTTCTTCTTGAAACAAATTAAGTCAGTTCAATCTTGAGGCATTTCTAATATGTTTTTTCTCACCAGTTTGTGTACAAAATTTTTGGGGTATGTCAAGTGTTTTTGACTGTACTTGGAAACAAATTGATCCAGTTCAATCTTGAGGCATTTCTAATATGTTTTCT
>JBBBDQ010022850.1:0-11584 GCA_037127315.1 Ascarosepion bandense
ATGTGCTGCCATAATCTTTGCCTTCAGTTCATCTTTGATATTACAAGGAGTTTTGTTGGTCTCTCACTCAACTCTGCCCACACATAATAATCAAGGGGGTTTCAGTCTGGGCAGGTAGGTAGCCATATGTAAGGGGTGATGTGCTGCCATAATCTTTGCCTTCAGTTCATCTTTGATATTACAAGGAGTTTTGTTGGTCTCTCACTCAACTCTGCCCCACACATAATAATCAAGGGGGTTTCATTCTGGGCAGGTAGGTAGCCATATGTAAGGGGTGATGTGCTGCCATAATCTTTGCCTTCAGTTCATCTTTGATATTACAAGGAGTTTTGTTGGTCTCTCACTCAACTCTGCCCCACACATAATAATCAAGGGGGTCGTGGTATTCTGGGCAGGTAGGTAGCCATATGTAAGGGGTGATGTGCTGCCATAATCCTTGCCTTCAGTTCATCTTTGATATTACAAGGAGTTTTGTTGGTCTCTCACTCAACTCTGCCCCACACATAATAATCAAGGGGTTTCATTCTGGGCAGGTAGGTAGCCATATGTAAGGGGTGATGTGCTGCCATAATCCTTGCCTTCAGTTCATCTTTGATATTACAAGGAGTTTTGTTGGTCTCTCACTCAACTCTGCCCCACACATAATAATCAAGGGGGTTTCATTCTGGGCAGGTAGGTAGCCATATGTAAGGGGTGATGTGCTGCCATAATCCTTGCCTTCAGTTCATCTTTGATATTACAAGGAGTTTTGTTGGTCTCTCACTCAACTCTGCCCCACACATAATAATCAAGGGGGTTTCAGTCTGGGCAGGTAGGTAGCCATATGTAAGGGGTGATGTGCTGCCATAATCCTTGCCTTCAGTTCATCTTTGATATTACAAGGAGTTTTGTTGGTCTCTCACTCAACTCTGCCCCACACATAATAATCAAGGGGTTTCATTCTGGGCAGGTAGGTAGCCATATGTAAGGGGTGATGTGCTGCCATAATCCTTGCCTTCAGTTCATCTTTGATATTACAAGGAGTTTTGTTGGTCTTCACTCAACTCTGCCCCACACATAATAATCAAGGGGGTTTCAGTCTGGGCAGGTAGGCAGCCATATGTAAGGGGTGATGTGCTGCCATAATCCTTGCCTCTCAGTTCATCTTTGATATTACAAGGAGTTTTGTTGGTCTCTCACTCAACTCTGCCCCACACATAATAATCAAGGGGGCTTCATTCTGGGCAGGTAGGTAGCCATATGTAAGGGGTGATGTGCTGCCATAATCCTTGCCTTCAGTTCATCTTTGATATTGCAGTGAGCTAAGCTGGCTTCACCAACTCTGCCCCACACATAATAATCAAGGGGTTTCAGTCTGGGCAGGTAGGTAGCTATACAAGGGGTGATGTGCTGCCATAATCTCCTTGCCTTCAGTTCATCTTTGATATTACAAGGAGTTTTGTTAGTCTCTCACTCAACTCTGCCCCACACATAATAATCAAGGGGGTTTCCATTCTGGGCAGGTAGGTAGCCATATGTAAGGGGTGATGTGCTGCCAATCCTGCCTTCAGTTCATCTTTGATATTACAAGGAGTTTTGTTGGTCTCTCACTCAACTCTGCCCCACACATAATAATCAAGGGGTTTCAGTCTGGGCAGGTAGGTAGCCATATGTAAGGTGATGTGCTGCCATAATCTTTGCCTTCAGTTCATCTTTGATATTACAAGGAGTTTTGTTGGTCTCTCACTCAACTCTGCCCCACACATAATAATCAAGGGGGTTTCAGTCTGGGCAGGTAGGTAGCCATATGTAAGGGGTGATGCTGCCATAATCTTTGCCTTCAGTTCATCTTTGATATTACAAGGAGTTTTGTTGGTCTCTCACTCAACTCTGCCCCACACATAATAATCAAGGGGTTTCATTCTGGGCAGGTAGGTAGCCATATGTAAGGGGGTGATGTGCTGTTGCTAATCTTTGCCTTCAGTTCATCTTTGATATTGGCAGTGAGTTTTGTTGGCCCTCACTCAACTCTGCCCCACACATAATAATCAAGGGGGTTTCATTCTGGGCAGGTAGGTAGCCATATGTAAGGGGTGATGTGCTGCCATAATCTTTGCCTTCAGTTCATCTTTGATATTACAAGGAGTTTTGTTGGTCTCTCCCTCAACTCTGCCCCACACATAATAATCAAGGGGGTTTCAGTCTGGACAGGTAGGTAGCCATATGGTAAGGTGATGTGCTGCCATAATCCTTGCCTTCAGTTCATCTTTGATATTACAAGGAGTTTTGTTGGTCTCTCACTCAACTCTGCCCTAACATACATTAACTAAGGGGGGTTTCATTCTGGGCAGGTAGGTAGCCATATGTAAGGGGTGATGTGCTGCCATAATCTTTGCCTTCAGTTCATCTTTGATATTACAAGGAGCGGTTGGTCTCTGACCTAACCTGCCCCACACATAATAATCAAGGGGGTTTCATTCTGGGCAGGTAGGTAGCCATATGTAAGGGGTGATGTGCTGCCATAATCTTTGCCTTCAGTTCATCTTTGATATTACAAGGAGTTTTGTTGGTCTCTCCCTCAACTCTGCCCCACACATAATAATCAAGGGGGTTTCAGTCTGGACAGGTAGGTAGCCATATGTAAGGGGTGATGTGGCCATAATCCTTGCCTTCAGTTCATCTTTGATATTACAAGGAGTTTTGTTGTCTCTCACTCAACTCTGTCCCACACATAATAATCAAGGGGGTTTCATTCTGGGCAGGTAGGTAGCCATATGTAAGGGGTGGATGTGCTGCCATAATCTTTGCCTTCAGTTCATCTTTGATATTACAAGGAGTTTTGTTGGTCTCTCACTCAACTCTGCCCCACACATAATAATCAAGGGGGTTTCATTCTGGGCAGGTAGGTAGCCATACATGTAAGGGGTGATGTGCTGCCATAATCTTTGCCTTCAGTTCATCTTTGATATTACAAGGAGTTTTGTTGGTCTCTTCCCTCAACTCTGCCCCACACATAATAATCAAGGGGGTTTCAGTCTGGACAGGTAGGTAGCCATATGTAAGGGGTG
Source organism: Ascarosepion bandense (assembly GCA_037127315.1). Classification (NCBI taxonomy): domain Eukaryota; kingdom Metazoa; phylum Mollusca; class Cephalopoda; order Sepiida; family Sepiidae; genus Ascarosepion; species Ascarosepion bandense. Next base: position 3,048 of record JBBBDQ010022850.1, read on the forward strand.
ATGTGCTGCCATAATCCTTGCCTTCAGTTCATCTTTGATATTACAAGGAGTTTTGTTGGTCTCTCACTCAACCTTGCCCCACACATAATAATCAATGGGGTTTCAGTCTGGGCAGGTAGGTAGCTATATGTAAGGGGTGTGATGTGCTGCCATAATCTTTGCCTTCAGTTCATCTTTGATATTACAAGGAGTTTTGTTGGTCTCTCACTCAACTCTGCCCCACACATAATAATCAATGGGGTTTCAGTCTGGGCAGGTAGGTAGCCAGTATGTAAGGGGTGATGTGCTGCCATAATCCTTGCCTTCAGTTCATCTTTGATATTACAAGGAGTTTTGTTGGTCTCTCACTCAACTCTGCCCCCCACACATAATAATCAATGGGGTTTCAGTCTGGGCAGGTAGGTAGCCATATGTAAGGGGTGATGTGCTGCTAATCTTTGCCTTCAGTTCATCTTTGATATTACAAGGAGTTTTGTTGGTCTCTCACTCAACTCTGCCCCACACATAATAATCAATGGGGTTTCAGTCTGGGCAGGTAGGTAGCCATATGTAAGGGGTGATGTGCTGCCATAATCTTTGCCTTCAGTTCATCTTTGATATTACAAGGAGTTTTGTTGGTCTCTCACTCAACTCTGCCCCACACATAATAATCAATGGGGTTTCAGTCTGGGCAGGTAGGTAGCCATATGTAAGGGTGATGTGCTGCCATAATCTTTGCCTTCAGTTCATCTTTGATAGCAAGGAGTTTTGTTGGTCTCTACTCAACTCTGCCCCACACATAATAATCAATGGGGTTTCAGTCTGGGCAGGTAGGTAGCCATATGTAAGGGGTGATGTGCTGCCATAATCTTTGCCTTCAGTTCATCTTTGATATTACAAGGAGTTTTGTTGGTCTCTCACTCAACTCTGCCCCACACATAATAATCAATGGGGTTTCAGTCTGGGCAGGTAGGTAGCCATATGTAAGGGGTGATGTGCTGCCATAATCTTTGCCTTCAGTTCATCTTTGATATTACAAGGAGTTTTGTTGGTCTCTCACTCAACTCTGCCCCACACATAATAATCAATGGGGTTTCAGTCTGGGCAGGTAGGTAGCCATATGTAAGGGGTGATGTGCTGCCATAATCCTTGCCTTCAGTTCATCTTTGATATTACAAGGAGTTTTGTTGGTCTCTCACTCAACTCTGCCTCACATAATAATCAATGGGGTTTCAGTCTGGGCAGGTAGGTAGCCATATGTAAGGGGTGATGTGCTGCCATAATCTTTGCCTTCAGTTCATCTTTGATATTACAAGGAGTTTTGTTGGTCTCTTACCCAACTCTGCCCCACACATAATAATCAATGGGGTTTCAGTCTGGGCAGGTAGGTAGCCATATGTAAGGGGCAGTGCTGCCATAATCCTTGCCTTCAGTTCATCTTTGATATTACAAGGAGTTTTGTTGGTCTCCTCACTCAACTCTGCCCCACACATAATAATCAATGGGGTTTCAGTCTGGGCAGGTAGGTAGCCATATGTAAGGGGTGATGTGCTGCCATAATCTTTGCCTTCAGTTCATCTTTGATATTACAAGGAGTTTTGTTGGTCTCTCACTCAACTCTGCCCCACACATAATAATCAATGGGGTTTCAGTCTGGGCAGGTAGGTAGCCATATGTAAGGGGTGATGTGCTGCCATAATCTTTGCCTTCAGTTCATCTTTGATATTACAAGGAGTTTTGTTTGGTCTCTCACTCAACTCTGCCCCACACATAATAATCAATGGGGTTTCAGTCTGGGCAGGTAGGTAGCCATATGTAAGGGGTGATGTGCTGCCATAATCCTTGCCTTCAGTTCATCTTTGATATTACAAGGAGTTTTGTTGGTCTCTCACTCAACTTGCCCCACACATAATAATCAATGGGGTTTCAGTCTGGGCAGGTAGGTAGCCATATGTAAGGGGTGATGTGCTGCCATAATCCTTGCCTTCAGTTCATCTTTGATATTACAAGGAGTTTTGCTTTATCTCTCACTCAACTCTGCCCCACACATAATAATCAATGGGGTTTCAGTCTGGGCAGGTAGGTAGCCATATGTAAGGGGTGATGTGCTGCCATAATCTTTGCCTTTCAGTTCACTCTTGATATTACAAGGAGTTTTGTTGGTCTCTCACTCAACTCTGCCCCACACATAATAATCAATGGGGTTTCAGTCTGGGCAGGTAGGTAGCCATATGTAAGGGGTGATGTGCTGCCATAATCCTTGCCCTCAGTTCATCTTTGATATTACAAGGAGTTTTGTTGGTCTCACCAACCTCTGCCCCACACATAATAATCAATGGGGTTTCAGTCTGGGCAGGTAGGTAGCCATATGTAAGGGGTGATGTGCTGCCATAATCTTTGCCTTCAGTTCATCTTTGATATTACAAGGAGTTTTGTTGGTCTCTCACTCAACTCTGCCCCACACATAATAATCAATGGGGTTTCAGTCTGGGCAGGTAGGTAGCCATATGTATGTGATGTGCTGCCATAATCCTTGCCTTCAGTTCATCTTTGATATTACAAGGAGTTTTGTTGGTCTCTCACTCAACTCTGCCCCACACATAATAATCAATGGGGTTTCAGTCTGGGCAGGTAGGTAGCCATATGTAAGGGGTGATGTGCTGCCATAATCTTTGCCTTCAGTTCATCTTTGATATTACAAGGAGTTTTGTTGGTCTCTCACTCAACTCTGCCCCACACATAATAATCAATGGGGTTTCAGTCTGGGCAGGTAGGTAGCCATATGTAAGGGGTGATGTGCTGCCATAATCTTTGCCTTCAGTTCATCTTTGATATTACAAGGGAGTTTTGTTGGTCTCTCACTCAACTCTGCCCCACACATAATAATCAATGGGGTTTCAGTCTGGACAGGTAGGTAGCCATATGTAAGGGGTGATGTGCTGCCATAATCCTTGCCTTCAGTTCATCTTTGATATTACAAGGAGTTTTGTTGGTCTCTCACTCAACTCTGCCCCACACATAATAATCAATGGGGTTTCAGTCTGGACAGGTAGGTAGCCATATGTAAGGGGTGATGTGCTGCCATAATCCTTGCCTTCAGTTCATCTTTGATATTACAAGGAGTTTTGTTGGTCTCTCACTCAACTCTGCCCCACACATAATAATCAATGGGGTTTCAGTCTGGACAGGTAGGTAGCCATATGTGTTGGGTGATGTGCTGCCATAATCCTTGCCTTCAGTTCATCTTTGATATTACAAGGAGTTTTGTTGGTCTCTCACTCAACTCTGCCCCACACATAATAATCAATGGGGTTTCCGTCTGACAGGTAGGTAGCCATATGTAAGGGGTGATGTGCTGCCATAATCCTTGCCTTCAGTTCATCTTTGATATTACAAGGAGTTTTTGTTGGTCTCTCACTCAACTCTGCCCCACACATAATAATCAATGGGGTTTCAGTCTGGGCAGGTAGGTAGCCATATGTAAGGGGTGATGTGCTGCCATAATCCTTGCCTTCAGTTCATCTTTGATATTACAAGGAGTTTTGTTGGTCTCTCACCAACTCTGCCCCACACATAATAATCAATGGGGTTTCAGTCTGGACAGGTAGGTAGCCATATGTAAGGGGTGATGTGCTGCCATAATCCTTGCCTTCAGTTCATCTTTGATATTACAAGGAGTTTTGTTGGTCTCTCACTCAACTCTGCCCCACACATAATAATCAATGGGGTTTCAGTCTGGGCAGGTAGGTAGCCATATGTAAGGGGTGATGCTGCCATAATCCTTGCCTTCAGTTCATCTTTGATATTACAAGGAGTTTTGTTGGTCTCTCACTCAACTCTGCCCCACACATAATAATCAATGGGTTTCAGTCTGGACAGGTAGGTAGCCATATGTAAGGGGTGATGTGTCATAATCCTTGCCTTCAGTTCATCTTTGATATTACAAGGAGTTTTGTTGGTCTCACCAACTCTGCCCCACACATAATAATCAATGGGGTTTCAGTCTGGACAGGTAGGTAGCCATATGTAAGGGGTGATGCTGCCATAATCCTTGCCTTCAGTTCATCTTTGATATTACAAGGAGTTTTGTTGGTCTCTCACTCAACTCTGCCCCACACATAATAATCAATGGGCTTCAGTCTGGACAGGTAGGTAGCCATATGTAAGGGGTGATGTGCTGCCATAATCCTTGCCTTCAGTTCATCTTTGATATTACAAGGAGTTTTGTTGTCTTCACTCAACTCTGCCCCACACATAATAATCAATGGGGTTTCAGTCTGGACAGGTAGGTAGCCATATGTAAGGGGTGATGTGCTGCCAATTCTGCTCTTCAGTTCATCTTTGATATTACAAGGAGTTTTGTTGGTCTCTCACTCAACTCTGCCCCACACATAATAATCAATGGGGTTTCAGTCTGACAGGTAGGTAGCCATATGTAAGGGGTGATGTGCTGCCATAATCCTTGCCTTCAGTTCATCTTTGATATTACAAGGAGTTTTTGTTGGTCTCTCACTCAACTCTGCCCCACACATAATAATCAATGGGGTTTCAGTCTGGACAGGTAGGTAGCCATATGTAAGGGGTGATGTGCTAATCCTTGCTCTTCAGTTCATCTTTGATATTACAAGGAGTTTTGTTGGTCTCTCCTCAACTCTGCCCCACACATAATAATCATGGGGTTTCAGTCTGGACAGTAGGTAGCCATATGTAAGGGGTGATGTGCTGCCATAATCCTTGCCTTCAGTTCATCTTTGATATTACAAGGAGTTTTGTTGGTCTCTCACTCAACTCTGCCCCACACATAATAATCAAGGGGTTTCAGTCTGGGCAGGTAGGTAGCCATATGTAAGGGGTGATGTGCTGCCATAATCTTTGCCTTCAGTTCATCTTTGATATTACAAGGAGTTTTGTTGGTCTCTCCCCTCAACTCTGCCCCACACATAATAATCAAGGGGGTTTCAGTCTGGACAGGTAGGTAGCCATATGTGGTGGGTGATGTGCTGCCATAATCTTTGCCTTCAGTTCATCTTTGATATTACAAGGAGTTTTGTTGGTCTCTCACTCAACTCTGCCCCACACATAATAATCAATGGGGTTTCAGTCTTGGACAGGTAGGTAGCCATATGTAAGGGGTGATGTGCTGCCATAATCCTTGCCTTCAGTTCATCTTTGATATTACAAGGAGTTTTGTTGGTCTCTCACCTTCAACTCTGCCCCACACATAATAATCAATGGGGCTTCAGTCTGACAGGTAGGTAGCCATATGTAAGGGGTGATGTGCTGCCAACTTTGCCTTCAGTTCATCTTTGATATTACAAGGAGTTTTGTTGGTCTCTCACTCAACCTGCCCCACACATAATAATCAATGGGGTTTCAGTCTGGACAGGTAGGTAGCCATATGTAAGGGGTGATGTGCTGCCATAATCCTTGCCTTCAGTTCATCTTTGACATTACAAGGAGTTTGTTGGTCTCTCACTCAACTCTGCCTCCCACACATAATAATCAATGGGGTTTCAGTCTGGACAGGTAGGTAGCCATGTAAGGGGTGATGTGCTGCCATAATCCTTGCCTTCAGTTCATCTTTGATATTACAAGGAGTTTTGTTGGTCTCTCACTCAACTCTGCCCCACACATAATAATCAATGGGGTTTCAGTCTGGACAGGTAGGTAGCCATATGTAAGGGGTGATGTGCTGCCATAATCCTTGCCTTCAGTTCATCTTTGATATTACAAGGAGTTTTGTTGGCCTCTCACTCAACTCTGCCCCACACATAATAATCAATGGGGCTTCAGTCTGGACAGGTAGGTAGCCATATGTAAGGGGTGATGTGCTGCCATAATCCTTGCCTTCAGTTCATCTTTGATATTACAAGGAGTTTTGTTGGTCTCTCACTCAACTCTGCCCCACACATAATAATCAATGGGGTTTCAGTCTGGACAGGTAGGTAGCCATATGTAAGGGGTGATGTGCTGCCATAATCCTTGCCTTCAGTTCATCTTTGATATTACAAGGAGTTTTGTTGGTCTCTTCACTCAACTCTGCCCCACACATAATAATCAATGGGGTTTCAGTCTGGACAGGTAGGTAGCCATATGTAAGGTGATGTGCTGCCATAATCCTTGCCTTCAGTTCATCTTTGATATTACAAGGAGTTTTGTTGGTCTCTCACTCAACTCTGCCCCACACATAATAATCAAGGGGGTTTCAGTCTGGGCAGGTAGGTAGCCATATGTAAGGGGTGATGTGCTGCCATAATCTTTGCCTTCAGTTCATCTTTGATATTACAAGGAGTTTTGTTGGTCTCTCCCCCAACTCTGCCCCACACATAATAATCAAGGGGGTTTCAGTCTGGACAGGTAGTAGCCATATGTAAGGGGTGATGTGCTGCCATAATCTTTGCTTCAGTTCATCTTTGATATTACAAGGAGTTTTGTTGGTCTCTCACTCAACTCTGCCCCACACATAATAATCAATGGGGTTTCAGTCTGGACAGGTAGGTAGCCATATGTAAGGGGTGATAAAGTTGCCATAATCCTTGCCTTCAGTTCATCTTTGATATTACAAGGAGTTTTGTTGGTCTCTCACTCAACTCTGCCCCACACATAATAATCAATGGGGTTTCAGTCTGGACAGGTAGGTAGCCATATGTAAGGGGTGATGTGCTGCCATAATCCTTGCCTTCAGTTCATCTTTGATATTACAAGGAGTTTTGTTGGTCTCTCACTCAACTCTGCCCCACACATAATAATCAATGGGGTTTCAGTCTGGACAGGTAGGTAGCCATATGTAAGGGGTGATGTGCTGCCATAATCCTTGCCTTCAGTTCATCTTTGATATTACAAGGAGTTTTGTTGGTCTCTCACTCAACTCTGCCCCACACATAATAATCAAGGGGGTTTCAGTCTGGCAGGTAGGTAGCCATATGTAAGGGGTGATGTGCTGCCATAATCTTTGCCTTCAGTTCATCTTTGATATTACAAGGAGTTTTGTTGGTCTCTCCCCTCAACTCTGCCCCACACATAATAATCAAGGGGTTTCAGTCTGGACAGGTAGGTAGCCATATGTAAGGGGTGATGTGCTGCCAATCTTTGCCTTCAGTTCATCTTTGATATTACAAGGAGTTTTGTTGGTCTCTCCTCAACTCTGCCCCACACATAATAATCAAGGGGGTTTCAGTCTGGACAGGTAGGTAGCCATATGTAAGGGGTGATGTGCTGCCATAATCCTTGCCTTCAGTTCATCTTTGATATTACAAGGAGTTTTGTTGGTCTCTCACTCAACTCTTGCCCCACACATAATAATCAAGGGGGTTTCAGTCTGGGCAGGTAGGTAGCCATATGTAAGGGGTGATGTGCTGCCATAATCCTTGCCTTCAGTTCATCTTTGATATTACAAGGAGTTTTGTTGGTCTCTCCTCAACTCTGCCCCACACATAATAATCAAGGGGGTTTCAGTCTGGGCAGGTAGGTAGCCATATGTAAGGGGTGATGTGCTGCCATAATCCTTGCCTTCAGTTCATCTTTGATATTACAAGGAGTTTTGTTGGTCTCTCCCTCAACTCTGCCCCACACATAATAATCAATGGGGTTTCAGTCTGGACAGGTAGGTAGCCATATGTAAGGGGTGATGTGCTGCCATAATCCTTGCCTTCAGTTCATCTTTGATATTACAAGGAGTTTTGCTGGTTCCCCACTCAACTCTGCCCCACACATAATAATCAAGGGGGTTTCAGTCTGGGCAGGTAGGTAGCCATATGTAAGGTGATGTGCTGCCATAATCCTTGCCTTCAGTTCATCTTTGATATTACAAGGAGTTTTGTTGGTCTCTCACTCAACTCTGCCCCACACATAATAATCAATGGGGTTTCAGTCTGGACAGGTAGGTAGCCATATGTAAGGGGTGATGTGCTGCCATAATCCTTGCCTTTCAGTTCATCTTTGATATTACAAGGAGTTTTGTTGGTCTCTCCCTAACTCTGCCCCACACATAATAATCAATGGGGTTTCAGTCTGACAGGTAGGTAGCCATATGTAAGGGGTGATGTGCTGCCATAATCCTTGCCTTCAGTTCATCTTTGATATTACAAGGAGTTTTGTTGGTCTCTACCCAACTCTGCCCCACACATAATAATCAAGGGGTTTCAGTCTGGGCAGGGTAGGTAGCCATATGTAAGGGGTGATGTGCTGCCATAATCTTTGCCTTCAGTTCATCTTTGATATTACAAGGAGTTTTGCTGGTCTCTCCCTCAACTCTGCCCCACACATAATAATCAAGGGGTTTCAGTCTGGACAGGTAGGTAGCCATATGTAAGGGGTGATGTGCTGCCATAATCTTTGCCTTCAGTTCATCTTTGATATTACAAGGAGTTTTGTTGGTCTCTCCCTCAACTCTGCCCCACACACATAATAATCAAGGGGGTTTCAGTCTGGGCAGGTAGGTAGCCATATGTAAGGGGTGATGTGCTGCCATAATCTTTGCCTTCAGTTCATCTTTGATATTACAAGGAGTTTTCTTTGGTCTCTCCCTCAACTCTGCCCCACACATGAAAATAACACTG
>JBBBDQ010022873.1:0-2500 GCA_037127315.1 Ascarosepion bandense
ATTTATCTATCTATCTATCTATCTATCTATCTATCTATCTATCTCAGTCTGTTAATATCTATCTATCTATCTATCTATCTATCTCAGTCTCTTCCTATCTATCTATCTATCTATCTATCTATCTATCTTTCATCTATCTATCTCAGTCTGTTAATATCTATCTATCTATCTATCTATCTATCTATCTATCTATCTCAGTCTCTTCCTATCTATCTATCTATCTATCTATCTATCTATCTATCTATCTATCTATCTCAGTCTGTTAATATCTATCTATCTATCTATCTATCTATCTATCTCAGTCTCTTCCTATCTATCTATCTATCTATCTATCTATCTATCTATCTATCTATCTATCTATCTCAGTCTGTTAATATCTATCTATCTATCTATCTATCTATCTATCTCAGTCTCTTCCTATCTATCTATCTATCTATCTATCTATCTATCTATCTATCTATCTATCTATCTCAGTCTGTTAATATCTATCTATCTATCTATCTATCTATCTATCTATCTATCTATCTCAGTCTCTTCCTATCTATCTATCTATCTATCTATCTATCTATCTATCTATCTATCTATCTATCTATCTATCTATCTCAGTCTGTTAATATCTATCTATCTATCTATCTATCTATCTATCTATCTCAGTCTCTTCCTATCTATCTATCTATCTATCTATCTATCTATCTATCTATCTCTGTCTGTTAATATCTATCTATCTATCTATCTATCTATCTATCTCAGTCTCTTCCTATCTATCTATCTATCTATCTATCTATCTATCTATCTATCTATCTCAGTCTGTTAATATCTATCTATCTATCTATCTATCTCTATCTATCTCAGTCTCTTCCCTATCTATCTATCTATCTATCTATCTATCTATCTATCTATCTATCTATCTATCTATCTGTCTGTTAATATCTATCTATCTATCTATCTATCTATCTATCTATCTATCTCAGTCTCTTCCTATCTATCTATCTATCTATCTATCTATCTATCTATCTATCTATCTATCTCAGTCTGTTAATATCTATCTATCTATCTATCTATCTATCTATCTATCTCAGTCTCTTTCTATCTATCTATCTATCTATCTATCTATCTATCTATCTATCTATCTCAGTCTGTTAATATCTATCTATCTATCTATCTATCTATCTATCTATCTCAGTCTCTTCCTATCTATCTATCTATCTATCTATCTATCTATCTATCTATCTCAGTCTGTTAATATCTATCTATCTATCTATCTATCTATCTATCTATCTATCTATCTCAGTCTCCTTCCTATCTATCTATCTATCTATCTATCTATCTATCTATCTATCTATCTCAGTCTGTTAATATCTATCTATCTATCTATCTATCTATCTATCTCAGTCTCTTTCCTATCTATCTATCTATCTATCTATCTATCTATCTATCTATCTCAGTCTGTTAATATCTATCTATCTATCTATCTATCTATCTATCTATCTATCTATCTATCTATCTATCTATCTATCTATCTATCTATCTATCTATCTCAGTCTGTTAATATCTATCTATCTATCTATCTATCTATCTATCTCAGTCTCTTCCTATCTATCTATCTATCTATCTCAGTCTCTTTCCTATCTATCTATCTATCTATCTATCTATCTATCTCAGTCTCTTCCTATCTATCTATCTATCTATCTATCTATCTAAGTCTGTCTTTATCTATCTATCTATCTCAGTCTGTTCATCTATCTATCTATCTATCTGGGCCTTCCTATCTATCTATCTATCTATCTATCTCAGTCTCTTCCTATCTATCTATCTATCTATCTATCTATCTATCTCAGTCTCTTCCTATCTATCTATCTATCTATCTAGTCTTCCTATCTATCTATCTATCTATCTATCTCAGTCTCTTCCTATCTATCTATCTATCTATCTATCTATCTATCTATCTATCTATCTATCTCAGTCTGTTAATATCTATCTATCTATCTATCTATCTATCTATCTATCTCAGTCTCTTCCTATCTATCTATCTATCTATCTATCTATCTATCTATCTCAGTCTCTTCCTATCTATCTATCTATCTATCTATCTATCTATCTATCTATCTATCTATCTATCTGTCTGTTAATATCTATCTATCTATCTATCTATCTATCTATCTATCTATCTCAGTCTCTTCCTATCTATCTATCTATCTATCTATCTATCTATCTATCTCAGTCTGTCATCTATCTATCTATCTATCTATCTATCTATCTATCTATCTCAGTCTCTTCCTATCTATCTATCTATCTATCTATCTATCTATCTATCTATCTATCTCAGTCTGTTAATATCTATCTATCTATCTATCTATCTATCTATCTATCTATCTATCTGTCTTTCCTATCTATCTATCTATCTATCTATCTATCTATCTATCTATCTATCTCATTCATTAATATCTATCTATCTATCTATCTATCTATCTATCTATCTATCTCAGTCTCTCTCCTATCT
>JBBBDQ010022873.1:15000-17021 GCA_037127315.1 Ascarosepion bandense
ATCTATCTTAATCATACATCTATCTATCTATCTATCTATCTATCTATCTATCTATCTCTGTCTTTCCTATCTATCTATCTATCTATCTATCTATCTATCTATCTATCTATCTCAGTCTGTTAATATCTATCTATCTATCTATCTATCTATCTATCTATCTCAGTCTCTTCCTATCTATCTATCTATCTATCTATCTATCTATCTATCTATCTATCTATCTATCTATCTATTAATATCTATCTATCTATCTATCTATCTATCTATCTATCTATCTATCTATCTATCCCAGTCTCTTCCATCTATCTATCTATCTATCTATCTATCTATCTATCTCAGTCTGTTAACATCTATCTATCTATCTATCTATCTATCTATCTATCTATCTATCCTATCTCTCTCCCTATCTATCTATCTATCTATCTATCTATCTATCTATCTATCTATCTATCTATCTCAGTCTGTTAATATCTATCTATCTATCTATCTATCTATCTATCTATCTCAGTCTCTCTCCCTATCTATCTATCTATCTATCTATCTATCTATCTATCTATCTATCTATCTCAGTCCGTTAATATCTATCTATCTATCTATCTATCTATCTATCTATCTCAGTCTCTTCCTATCTATCTATCTATCTATCTATCTATCTATCTATCTATCTCAGTCTGTTAATATCTATCTATCTATCTATCTATCTATCTATCTCTATCTATCTATCTATCTATCTATCTATCTATCTATCTATCTATCTATCTCAGTCTGTTAATATCTATTTATCTATCTATCTATCTATCTATCTCAGTCTCTTCCTATCTATCTATCTATCTATCTATCTATCTATCTATCTATCTATCTATCTATCTATCTCAGTCTGCTTGTTAATATCTATCTATCTATCTATCTATCTATCTATCTATCTCAGTCTCTTCCTATCTATCTATCTATCTATCTATCTATCTATCTATCTATCTCAGTCTGTTAATATCTATCTATCTATCTATCTATCTATCTATCTCAGTCTCTTCCTATCTATCTATCTATCTATCTATCTATCTATCTATCTATCTATCTATCTATCTATCTATCTATCTATCTCAGTCTCTTCCTATCTATCTATCTATCTATCTATCTAAGTCTGTCTTTATCTATCTATCTATCTCAGTCTGTTCCTATCTATCTATCTATCTATCTCAGTCTCTTCCTATCTATCTATCTATCTATCTCAGTCTCTTCCTATCTATCTATCTATCTATCTATCTATCTATCTCAGTCTCTTCCTATCTATCTATCTATCTATCTCAGTCTCTTCCTATCTATCTATCTATCTATCTATCTATCTATCTCTCTCCTTCCTATCTATCTATCTATCTATCTATCTATCTATCTATCTATCTATCTATCATTAATACCTATCTATCTATCTATCTATCTATCTATCTATCTCTGTCTCTTCCTATCTATCTATCTATCTATCTATCTATCTATCTATCTATCTATCTCAGTCTCTTTCCTATCTATCTATCTATCTATCTATCTATCTATCTATCTATCTCAGTCTGTTAATATCTATCTATCTATCTATCTATCTATCTCAGTCTCTTCCTATCTATCTATCTATCTATCTCAGTCTCTTCCTATCTATCTATCTATCTATCTATCTATCTATCTCAGTCTCTTCCTATCTATCTATCTATCTATCTATCAAAGTCTGTTCGTATCTATCTATCTATCTCAGTCTGTTCCTATCTATCTATCTATCTATCTATCTCAGTCTCTTCCTATCTATCTATCTATCTATCTATCTCAGTCTCTTCCTATCTATCTATCTATCTATCTATCTATCTCAGTCTCTTCCTATCTATCTATCTATCTATCTATCTCTAGTCTCTTTCCTATCTATCTATCTATCTATCTATCTATCTCAGTCTCTTTCCTATCTATCTATCTATCTATCTATCTCAGTCTCTTCCTATCTATCTATCTATCTATCTATCTATCTATCTATCTATCTCAGTCTG
>JBBBDQ010022874.1:0-15245 GCA_037127315.1 Ascarosepion bandense
TAATGGGTGCAACAGAAATACCTCCACATAATGGCAAGACATTAGCTAATGAGTGCAACAGAAATACCTCCCACATAATGGCAAGTCATTAGCTAAAAGGTGCAGCAGAAATACCTCCCCATAATGGCAAGTCATTAGCTAAAAGGTGCAACAGGAATACCTCACAATGGCAGTCATTAGTTAAAAGGTGCGGCAGGAATACCTCCCACATAATGGCAAGTCATTAGTTAAAAGGTGCAGCAGGGAATACCTCCCACATAATGGCAAGTCATTAGTTAAAGGTGCGGCAGGAATACCTCACATAATGGCAAGACATTAGCTAAAAGGTGCGGCAGGAATACCTCCACATAATGGCGATCATTAGTTAAAGGTGCAGCAGGAATACACTCCCACATAATGGCAAGTGCAGTGGCTAATAGATTTGGCTTAAATACACTCCCACATAATGGCAAGTCATTAGCTAAAAGGTGCCATGAAAATACCTCCCACATAATGGCAAGTCATTAGCTAATAGTGCAACAGAAATACCTCCCACATAATGGCAAGTCATTAGCTAAAAGTGCAGCAGGAATACACTCATAATGGCAAGTCATTAGCTAATAGGTGCAAGCAGAAATACCTCCCACATAATGGCAAGTCATTAGTTAAAAGGTGCGGCAGAATACCTCACATAATGGCAAGTCATTAGCTAATAGGTGCAGCAAGTATCCACATAATGGCAAGTCATTAGCTAAAGGTGCAACAGAAATACCTCCCACATAATGGCAAGTCATTAGCTAATAGGTGCAGCAGAAATACCTCCCACATAATGGCAAGTCATTAGCTAAAAGGTGCAACAGAAATACCTCCCACATAATGGCAAGTCTCATTAGTTAAAAGGTGCAGTAGAATACCTCCCACATAATGGCAAGTCATTAGCTAATAGGTATGGCAAATACCTCCCCACATAATAGCAAGTCATTAGCTAAAAGGTGCAACAAGGAATACCTCCCACATAATGGCAAGTCATTAGCTAATAGTGCATAGGAATACCTCCCACATAATGGCAAGTCATTAGCTAATAGGTGCAGCAGAAATACCTCCCACATAATGGCAAGTCATTAGTTAAAAGGTGCAGCAGAATACCTCCCACATAATGGCAAGTCATTAGCTAATGGGTGCAACAGAAATACCTCCCACATAATGGCAAGTCATTAGCTAAAAGGGTGCAGCAGAAATACCTCCCACATAATGGCAAGTCATTAGTTAAAGGTGCAGCAGGAATACACTCCCCACATAATGGCAGTCATTAGCTAATAGGTGCGGCAGGAATACCTCCCACATAATGGCAAGTCATTAGTTAAAAGATGTAGCAGGAATACCTCCCACATAATGGCAAGTCATTAGTTAAAGGTGCAACAGAAATACCTCCCACATAATGGCAAGTCATTAGCTAAAGGTGCAACAGAAATACACTCCACATAATAGTAAGTCATTAGTTAAAAGGTGCAGCAGGAATACCTCCCACATAATGGCAAGTCATTAGCTAATGGAGAATTCTGGCAAGAAATACACTCCACATAATGGCAAGTCATTAGCTAAAAGGTGCAGCAGAAATACCTCCCACATAATGGCAAGTCATTGGCCTAATGGGTCACAATGAAAATACCTCCCACATAATGGCAAGTCCTTGACTATTAGGTGCAGCAGAAATACCTCCCACATAATAGCCTGCAGTCATTAGTTAAAAGGTGCAGCAGAGATACCTCCCACATAATGGCCAGGTAGAGTAGCTAAAAGGTGCAGCAGAAATACTCCCACCTGTATGGCAAGTCATTAGTTAAAAGGTGCAACAGGGAATACACTCATAATGGCAAGTCATTAGCTGAGTCACAGCAAGCCACTCCCACATAATGGCAAGTCATTAGTTAAAAGGTGCGGCAGATACACTCCCACTTCAATGGCAAGTCATTAGCTAAAAGGTGCAACAGAAATACACTCCCCACATAATGGCAAGTCATTAGCTAATAAGTGCAGCAGAAATACACTCCCACATAATGGCAAGTCATTAGCTAAAAGGTGCAGCAGAAATACACTCATAATGGCAAGTCATTAGCTAAAGGTGCAACAGAAATACCTGTCCCACATAATGGCAAGTCATTGGTTAAAAAGGTACAGCAGAGATACCTCCCACATAATGGCAAGTCATTCGCTAAAAGGTGCAGCAGAAATACACTCCCACATAATGGCAAGTCATTAGCTAATGATTATGACAGAAATACCTCCCACATAATGGCAAGTCATTAGCTAAAAGGTGCAACAGAAGCCTACCTCCCACACTGCAATGGCCAAGTCATTAGTTAAAAGGTGCGGCAAGAATACCTCCCCCATAATGGCAAGTCATTAGCTAATGAGTGCAGCAGAAATACCTCCCACATAATGGCAAGTCATTAGCTAAAAGGTGCGGCAGGAATACCTCCACATATTGTGTAGGTCATTTAGCAATAGATTAGGCAGGGAATACCTCCCACATAATGGCAAGTCGATAGCTAATGAGTGCAACAGAAATACCTCCCACATAATGGCAAGTCATTAGTTAAAAGTTACCGGCAGGGAATACCTCCCACATAATGGCAAGTCATTAGCTAATAGGTGCAGCAGAAATACTCCCACATAATGGCAAGTCATTAGCTAAAAGGTGCAACAGAAATACACTCCCACATAATGGCAAGTCATTAGTTAAAAGGTCAAACAGAATACCTCCCACATAATGACATGGTCAGTAGCCTTCAATGGGTGCAACAGAAATACATACACAATGGCAAGTCATTAGCTAAAAGGTGCAGCAGAAATACCTCCCACATGACATAAACACAGTCATTAGTTAAAAGGTGCAGCAGGGAATACCTCCCACATAATGGCAAGGTCATTAGCTAATAAGGTGCAACCAAGAAATATCCCCACATAATGGCAAGTCATTAGCTAAAGGTCAAAAACAGAAATACCTCCCACATAATGGCAAGTCATTAGCTAATAAGATGCAACAGAAATACCTCCCACATAATGGCAAGTCAGTAGCTAATAGATGCAGCAAGAAATACCTCCCACATAATGGCAAGTCATTTAGTTAAAAGGTGCAAGCAGGAATACCTCCCACATAATGGCAAGTCATTAGCTAAAAGTGCAACAGAAATACCTCCCACATAATGGCAAGTCATTAGCTAATGAGTGCAGCAGAAATACCTCCACATAATGGCAAGTCATTAGCTAATGAGTGCAACAGAAATACCTCCCACATAATGGCAAATCCATTGATTAAAAGGTGCAGCAGGAATACCTCCCACATAATGGCAAGTCATTAGCTAAAAGGTGCAGCAGGGAATACCTCTACATAATGGCAAGTCATTAGCTAAAGTTACATGAGAAATACTCACATAATGGCAAGTCATTAGCTAAAAGGTGCGGCGGGAATGCCTCCCATAATGGCAAGTCATGGCTAAAGGTGCGGCAGATACCTCCACATAATGGCAAGTCATTAGCTAAAGGTGCGGCAGGGAATACCTCCCATAATGGCAAGTCATTGGCTAAAAGGTGCGGCAGAATACACTCCCCACATAATGGCAAGTCATTAGCTAATAGGTGCAGCAGAAATACCTCCCACACTATTGGCAAGTCATTAGTTAAAAAGGTGCAGCAGGAATACCTCCCACATAATGGCAAGTCATTAGCTAAAGAGTGCGGCAGAATACCTCCCACATAATGGCAAGTCATTAGCTAATAGGTGCAACAAAAATACCTCCCCACATAATGGCAAGTCATTAGTTAAAAGGTGCGGCAGGAATACACTCCACATAATGAGTCATTAGCTAAAAAGGTGCAGTAGCAGAATACACTCCCACATAATGGCAAGTCGTGTAGTTAAAAGGTGCGGCAGGAGCCACCTCCCACATAATGGCAAGTCATTAGCTAAAGGTGCAGCAGAAATACCTCCCACATAATGGCAAGTGTTAGTTAAAAGGTGCGGCAGGTATACCTCCCAAATAATGGCAAGTCATTAGCTAATGAGTGCAGCAGAAATACCTCCCACATAATGGCAAGTCATTAGCTAAAGGTGCAGCGGAATACCTCCCACATAATGGCAAGTCATTAGCTAAAAGGTGCAGCAGAAATACCTCCCACATAATGGCAAGTCATTAGCTAAAAGGTGCAGCAGGGAATACACTCCCACATAATGGCAAGTCATTAGCTAAAGGTGCAGCAGAAATACCTCCCACATAATGGCAAGTCATTAGTTAAAAGGTGCAGCAGGAATACCTCCCACATAATGGCAAGTCATTAGCTAAAAGGGTGCAGCAGAATACCTCCCACATAATGGCAAGTCATTAGCTAAGGCTGCAGCAGAAATACACTCCACATAATGGCAAGTCATTAGCTAAAGTGCAGCAGGAATACATCACAATGGCAAGTCATTAGCTAATAGGTGCAGCAGAAATACCTCCACATAATGGCAAGTCATTAGCTAAAAGGTGCAGCAGGAATACCTCCCACATAATGGCAAGTCATTAGCTAATAGGTCTGGCAGAATACCTCCCACATAATGGCAAGTCATTAGCTAATAAGGTGCAGCAGAAATGTATCACATAATGGCAAGTCATTAGCTAAAAGGTGCAACAGAAATACCTCCCACATAATGGCAGTCATTAGTTAAAGGTGCAGCAGGAATACCTCCCACATAATGGCAAGTCATTAGCTAATAGGTGCAACAGAAATACACTCCCACATAATGGCAAGTCATTAGCTAAAAGGTGCAGCAGAAATACCTCCCACATAATGGCAAGTCATTAGTTAAAAGGTGCAGTAGGAATACCTCCCACATAATGGCAAGTCATTAGCTAATAGGTACATGAAATACCTCCTATAATGGCAAGTCATTAGCTAAAGGGTGCAGCAGAAATACATACATAATGGCAAGTCATTAGCTAATAGGTGCACAGCAGAAATACCTCCCACATAATGGCAAGTCATTAGCTAATGATTGCAGCAGAAATACTCCACATAATGGCAAGTCATTGACTAATAGGTGCAGCAGAAATACCTCCACGTAATGGCAAGTCATTGGTTAAAAGGTGCAGCAGGAATACACTCCACATAATGGCAAGTCATTAGCTAAAAGGTGCAGCAGAATACCTCACATAATGGCAAGTCATTAGTTAAAAGGTGCAGCTTAGGGAGCCACACTCCCACATAATGGCAAGTCATTAACCTAGCCAAATTTGACAGAAATACCTCCCACATAATGGCAAGTCAGTAGCTAAAGGTGCGGCAGGAATACACTCCCACATAATGGCAAGTCATTAGCTAATAGGTGCAGCAGGAATACCTCCCACATAATGGCAAGTCATTAGCTAATAGGTGCAACAGAAATACCTCCCACATAATGGCAAGTCATTAGCTAAAAGGTGCAGCAGAAATACCTCCCCACATAATGGCAAGTCATTAGTTAAAAGGTGCAGCAGGAATACCTCCCACATAATGGCAAGTCATTAGCTAATAGGTGCAACAGAAATACCACATAATGGCAAGTCATTAGCTAAAAGATGCAACAGAAATACACTCCACATAATGGGAAGTCATTGGATGTAAAGGTGCAGCAGATACCTCCCACATAATGGCAAGTCATTAGCTAATAGGTGCAGCAGAAATACACTCACATAATGGCCAAGTGTTAACTAAAAGGTGCAGCAAATACCTCTACATAATGGCAAGTCATTAGTTAAAAGGTGCAGCAAATACCTCCCACATAATGGCAAGTCATTAGCTAATAGGTGCAGCAAATACCTCCCACATAATGGCAAGTCATTAGTTAAAAGGTGCAGCAGGAATACCTCCCACATAATGGCAAGTCATTAGTTAAAGGTGCAGCAGGAATACCTCCCACATGAAAACGCCCAAGTCATTAGTTAAAAGGTGCAGCAGGAATACCTCCCACATAATGGCAAGTCATTAGCTAATAGGTGCAGCAGAAATACCTCCCACATAATGGCAAGTCATTAGCTAAAGGTGCAGCAAATACCTCCCATATTGCTTGAGTCATTGATTAAAAGGTGCAGCAAATACACTCACATAATGGCAAGTCATTAGCTAATAGGTGCAGCAGAAATACCTCCCACATAATGGCAAGTCATTAGTTAAAAGGTGCAGCAGGAATACCTCCCACATAATGGCAAGTCATTAGTTAAAAGGTGCAGCAATGCCTCCACATAATGGCAAGTCATTAGTTAAAAGGTGCAGCAAGAATACTCCCATAATGGCAAGTCATTAGCTAATAGGTGCAGCAGAAATACCTCCCACATAATGGCAAGTCATTAGCTAAAAGGTGCAGCAGAAATACACCACATAATGGCAAGTCATTAGTTAAGAGTGCAACAGAGATACCTCCCACATAATGGCAAGTCATTAGCTAATAGGTGCCCAGCAGAAATACCTCCCCATAATGGCAAGTCATTAGCTAAAGGTACAGCAAAACACACTCCCTTAATGGCAAGTCATTAGTTAAAAGGTGCAGCAGATACCTCCACACTGTGTGAGTCATTAGCTAATAGGTGCAGCAGAAATACCTCCCACATAATGGCAAGTCATTAGCTAAAAGGTGCAGCAGGAATACCTCCCACATAATGGCAAGTCATTAGCTAATAGGTGCAGCAGGAATACCTCCCACATAATGGCAAGTCATTAGCTAATAGGTGCAGCAGAAATGCCTCCCACATAATGGCAAGTCATTAGTTAAAAGGTGCAGCAGGAATGCCTCCCACATAATGGCAAGTCATTAGCTAATAGGTGCAGCAAAGCCCTCCACAATATGGCAAGTCATTAGTTAAAGTCACAACAGAAATACCTCCCACATAATGGCAAGTCATTAGCTAATGGAGGTGCAGCAGAAATGCCTCCCACATAATGGCAAGTCATTGGTTAAAAAGGTGCAGCAGATACCTCCCACATAATGGCAAGTCATTAGCTAATAGGTGCAGCAGAAATACCTCCCACATAATGGCAAGTCACATTAGCTAAAGGTGCAGCAAGAAATACACTCCACATAATGGCAAGTCATTAGCTAATAGGTGCAGCAGAAATACCACACTCCCATAATGGCAAGTCATTAGCTAAAGGTGCAGCAGAAATACCTCCACATAATGGCAAGTCATTAGTTAAAAGATTTTAGCAAAGGAATACCTCCCACATAATGGCAAGTCATTAGCTAAAGAGTGCAGCAAATACTCCCACATAATGGCAAGTCATTAGCTATTGGTTAACCAGAAATACCTCCCATAATGGCAAGTCATTAGTTAAAAGGTGCAGCAGGAATACCTCCACATAATGGCAGTCATTAGCTAATAGGTACAGCAGAAATACCTCCCACATAATGGCAAGTCATTAGCTAAAAGGTGCAGCAGAAATACCTCCCACATAATGGCAAGTCATTAGCTAATAGGTGCGGCAAGGAATACCTCCCACATAATGGCAAGTCATTAGCTAATGAGTGCAGCAAAAATACCTCCCACATAATGGCAAGTCATTAGTTAAAAGGTGCAGCAGGAATACCTCCCACATAATGGCAAGTCATTAGCTAATAGGTGCAACAGAAATACACACTCCCACATAATGGCAAGTCATTAGCTAAAAGGTGCAGCAGAAATACCTCCCACATAATGGCAAGTCATTAGCTAAAAGGTGCAGCAGGAATACCTCCCATAATGGCAAGTCATTAGCTAATGAGTGCAACAGAAATACCTCCCACATAATGGCAAGTCATTAGTCCAAAAGGTGCAGCAGGAATACCTCCCACATAATGGCAAGTCATTAGCTAAAGGTGCGGCAAATACCTCCCACATAATGGCAAGTCATTAGCTAATGGGTGCAGCAAAAATACACTCCCACATAATGGCAAGTCATTAGTTAAAAGGTGCAGCAGGGAATACCTCCCACATAATGGCAAGTCATTAGCTAATAGGTCTGTAGAGAAATACCTCCCACATAATGGCAAGTCATTAGCTAAAAGGTGCCTTGAAAATACCTCCACATAATGGCAAATCCCCATTATTAATAGGTGCAGCAGAAATACCTCCCACATAATGGCAAATTAAGTAGCTAAGATTTGTAGAAATACCTCCACATAATGGCAAGTCATTAGTTAAAAGTGCAGCAGGAATACACTCCACATAATGGCAAGTCATTAGCTAAAAGGTGTACATATACCTCCCACATAATGGCAAGTCATTAGCTAATAGGTGCCAGCAAAATACTCCCATAATGGCAAGTCATTAGTTAAAGGTGCAGCAGGAATACCTCCCATAATGGCAAGTCATTAGCTAAAAGGTGCGGCAAGAATACCTCCCACATAATGGCAAGTCATTAGCTAATAGGTGCAGCAGAAATACCTCCCACATAATGGCAAGTCATTTAGTTAAAAGGTGCGGCAGGAATACACTCCACATAATGGCAAAGTGTTAGCTATTGGGTGCAGCAGAAATACCTCCCACATAATGGCAAGTCATTAGCTAAAGGTGCAACAGAAATACCTCCCACATAATGGCAAGTCATTAGCTAGCTAAATTTAATGAAAATACCTCCCACATAATGGCAAGTCAGTGGTTAAAAGGTGCAGCAGGAATACCTCCCACATAATGGCAAGTCATTAGTTAAAAGGTGTGACAGGAATACCCCTCCCACATAAACAGCAAGTCATTGGTTAAAAGGTGCGGCAGGAATACCTCCCACATAATGGCAAGTCATTAGTTAAAGGGTAGGCAGGAATACCTCCCACATAATGGCAAGTCATTGGCTAATGGGTGCAGCAGAAATACCTCCACATAATGGCAAGTCATTAGTTTAAAGGTGCAACAGAAATACACTCACATAATGGCAAGTCATTAGCTAAAAGGTGCGGCAAGAATACCTCCCACATAATGGCAAGTCATTAGTTAAAAGGTCTTGGCAATGCCTCCCACATAATGGCAAGTCATTAGCTAAAAGGTGCAGCAGGAATACCTCCCATATTAATAGTCATTAGTTAAAAGGTGCAGCAGAAATACCTCCCACATAATGGCAAGTCATTAGTTAAAAGGTGCAGCAGGGAGACCACTCCCCACATAATGGCAAGTCATTAGCTAATGGAGTGCTGACAAGGAGCCTCCCACATAATGGCAAGTCATTAGCTAAAAAGGTGCAGCAGAAATACCTCATAATGGCAAGTCATTAGCTAAAAGGAATTGCTGGGAGCCTCCCACATATTGGCAAGTCATTAGTTAAAGGTCATGACAGCTCCTCCACATAATGGCAAGTGGTAGCTAAAGGTGCAGCAGAAATACCTCCACATAATGGCAAGTCATTAGCTAAAAGGTGCAGCAGGAATACCTCCCTGTAATGGCAAGTCATTAGTTAAAGAGTGCATGGGGCTCCTCCCACATAATGGCAAGTCATTAGCTAAAAGGTGCAGCAGAAATACACTCACAATGGCAGGTCATTATTAAAAGGTGCAGCAGAAATACCTCCCATATTAGCAAGTCATTAGTTAAAAGGTGCAGCAGATACCTCCCACATAATGGCAAGTCATTAGCTAAAAGGTGCAGCAGAAATACCTCACATAATGGCAAGTCATTAGCTAAAAGGTGCAGCAGAAATACACTCACATATTGAGTCATTTAGTTAAAAGGTGCAGCAGAATACACTCCCCACATAATATGGCAAGTCATTAGTTAAAAGATGCAACAGGGATACCTCCCACATAATGGCAAGTCATTAGTTAAAGGTGCAGCAGGAATACACTCCACATAATGGCAAGTCATTAGCTAAAGGTGCAGCAGAAATACCTCCCACATATTAACCAGTCATTAGCTAAAAGGTGCGGCAGGAATACCTCCCACATAATGGCAAGTCATTAGTTAAAAGGTACAGCAGAAATACCTCCACATAATGGCAAGTCATTAGCTAAAGGTACGAAATACTATCCCACATAATGGCAAGTCATTAGCTAAAAGGTGCGGCAGGAATACCTCACATAATGGCAGGTCATTAGTTAAAGGTGCAGCAGGGAATACCTCCACATAATGGCAAGTCATTAGCTAAAAGGTGCAGCAAATACCTCCACATAATGGCAAGTCATTAGCAGCTAAAAGGTGTGGGGAATACACTCCCACATAATGGCAAGTCATTAGTTAAAAGGTGCGGCAGGAATACCTCCCATAATGGCAAGTCATTAGCTAAAAGGTGCAGCAGAAATACCTCCCACATAATGGCAAGTCATTAGCTAAAAGGTGCGGCAGGAATACCTCCCACATAATGGCAAGTCATTAGTTAAAGGATACTGACAGGAATACCTCCCACATAATGGCAAGTTCATTAGCTAAAAGGTGCAGCAAATGCCTCCCACATAATGGCAAGTCATTAGCTAAAAGGTTATGCAGCAGGAATACCTCCCACATAATGGCAAGTCATTAGTTAAAAGGTGTAGGAATACCTCCCACATAATGGCAAGTCATTAGCTAATAGGTGCAGCAGAAATATCCCACATAGTGGCAAGTCATTAGCTAAAAGGTGCGACAGGAATACCTCCCACATAATGGCAAGTCATTAGTTAAAAGGTGCAGCAGGAATACCTCCACATAATGGCAAGTCCATTAAGCTAAAGGTCACAGCAAATACCTCCCACATAATGGCAAGTCATTAGCTAAAGGTGCAGCAGAATACCTCCCACATAATGGCAAGTCATTAGTTAAAGATGCAGCAGGAATACCTCCCACATAATGGCAAGTCATTAGCTAAAAGTGCAACAGAAATACCTCCCCACACAATATGGCAGTCATTAGCTAAAAGGTGTGGCAGGAATACCTCCCACATAATGGCAAGTCATTAGTTAAAAGGTGCGGCAGGAATACCTCACATAATGGCAAGTCATTAGCTAAAGATTATGACAGGAATACCTCCCACATAATGGCAAGTCATTAGTTAAAAGGTGCGGCAGGAATACCTCACATAATGGCAGTCATTAGCTAAAGAGTGCAGCATTACCTCCCACATAATGGCAAGTCATTAGCTAAAAGGTGCAGCAGGAATACCTCCATAATGGCAGTCATTAGTTAAAAGGTGCGAGCAGGAATACCTCACATAATGGCAAGTCATTAGTTAAAAGGTGCAACAGAAATACCTCCCATAATGGCAAGTCATTAGCTAAAAGGTGCAGCAGAAATACACTCCACATAATGGCAAGTCATTAGTTAAAAGGTGTGGGAATACCTCCCACATAATGGCAAGTCATTAGTTAAAGATACCCGGCAGAATACCTCCTGTGTAGGTCATTGGTTAAAGGTGCAGCAGAATACCTCCCACATAATGGCAAGTCATTAGCTAAAAGGTGCAACAGAAATACCTCCCACATAATGGCAAGTCATTGGCTTCAAAATTTTGGCAGGGAATACCTCCCACATAATGGCAAGTCATTAGTTAAGGTGCAACCAAGAAATACCTCCCACATAATGGCAAGTCATTAGCTAAAAGGTGCAGCAGAAATACACTCCCACATAATGGCAAGTCATTAGCTAAAAGGTGCAGCAGAATACACTCCCACATAATGGCAAGTCATTAGTTAAAAGGTGCAGCAGGAATACCTCCACATAATGGCAAGTCATTAGCTAAAAGGTGCAGCAGAAATACCTCCCACATAATGGCAAGTCATTAGCTAAAAGGTGCAGCAGGAATACCTCCCACATAATGGCAAGTCATTAGTTAAAAGGTGCAGCAGAAATACCTCCCACATAATGGCAAGTCATTAGCTAAAAGGTGCAACAGAAATACCTCCCACATAATGGCAAGTCATTAGCTAAAGGTGCGGCAGATACCTCCCACATAATGGCAAGTCATTAGTTAAAATGTGCGGCAGGAATACCTCCCACATAATGGCAAGTCATTAGCTAATGGGTGCAGCAGAAATACCTCCCACATAATGGCAAGTCATTAGCTAAAAGGTGCAGCAGAAATACCTCCCACATAATGGCAAGTCATTAGCTAAAAGGTGCAACAGAAATACCTCCCACATAATGGCAAGTCATTAGTTAAAAAGGTGCAGCAGGAATACCCTCCCACAATGGCAAGTCTTAGCTAATGAGTGCAGCAGAAATACCTCCCACATAATGGCAAGTCATTAGTTAAAAGGTGCGGCAGGAATACCTCCCCACATAATGGCAAGTCATTAGCTAAAAGGTGCGGCAGGAATACCTCCCACATAATGGCAAGTCATTAGCTAATGAGTGCAACAGAAATACCTCCCACATAATGGCAAGTCATTGGTTAAAGGTGCGGCAGAATACCTCCCACATAATGGCAGAGTCATTAGCTAAAAGGAATTGACAGGAATACCTCCCACATAATGGCAAGTCATTAGCTAATAGGTGCAGCAGAAATACCTCACATAATGGCAAGTCATTAGTTAAAAGGTGCAGCAGGTACCTCCCACATAATGGCAAGTCATTAGCTAATAGGTGCAGCAGAAATACCTCCCACATAATGGCAAGTCATTAGTTAAAAGGTGCTGCAGCAGAATACACTTCACATAATGGCAAGTCATTAGCTAATGGAAGTCACCTTGAAATACCTCCCACATAATGTGGCAAGTCATTAGCTAAAAGGTGCCAGCAGAAATACCTCCCACATAATGGCAAGTCATTAGCTAAAAGGTGCAGCAGAAATACCTCCCACATAATGGCAAGTCATTAGTTAAAAGGTGCAGCAGAATACCTCCCACATAATGGCAAGTCATTAGCTAATAGAGTGCAGCAGAAATACCTCCCACATAATGGCAAGTCATTAGTTAAAAGGTGCAGCAGGAATACCTCCCACATAATGGCAAGTCATTAGCTAAAAAGGTGCAGCAGGAATACCTCCCACATAATGGCAAGTCATTAGTTAAAAGGTGCGGCAGGAATACCTCCCACATAATGGCAAGTCATTAGCTAAAGGTGCAGCGAAATACCTCCCACATAATGGCAAGTCATTAGTTAAAAGGTGCGGCAGAATACACTCCCACATAATGGCAAGTCATTAGCTAAAGGTGCTGGCAAAAATACCTCCCACATAATGGCAAGTCATTAGCTAATAGGTGCAGCAGAAATACCTCCCACATAATGGCAAGACATTAGCTAATAGGTGCAACAGAAATACCTCCCACATAATGGCAAATCATTAGTTAAAAGGTGCAGCAGGAATACCTCCCACATAATGGCAAGTCATTGACTAATGGGTGCAGCAGAAATACCTCCCACATAATGGCAAGTCATTAGCTAAAAGGTGCAACAGAAATACACTCCCACATAATGGCAGTCATTAGCTAAAAAGGTGCAACCAAATACCTCCCACATAATGGCAAGTCATTAGTTAAAAAGGTGCAGCAGAATACCTCCACCAATGGCAAGTCATTAGCTAAAAGGTCTGGCTTAGGAATACCTCCCACATAATGGCGAAGTCATTAGTTAAAAGGTGCGGCAGGAATACCTCCCACATAATGGCAAGTCATTAGCTAAAAGGTGCAGCAGAAATACCTCCACATAATGGCAAGTCATTAGTTAAAAGGTGCAGCAGGAATACACTCCACATAATGGCAAGTCATTAGCTAAAAGGTGCAGCAGAAATACCTCCCACATAATGGCAAGTCATTAGCTAATGAGTGCAGCAAATACCTCCCACATAATGGCAAGACATTAGCTAATAGGTGCAGCAGAAATACCTCCCTGTGTGAAGTCATTAGTTAAAAGGTGCAGCAGGAATACCTCCCACATAATGGCAAGTCATTAGCTAATGGAGTGCAACCCAAATACCTCCCACATAATGGCAAGTCATTAGCTAAGGTGCCTTAGGGAAATACCTCCCACATAATGGCAAGTCATTAGCTAAGATTGCAGCAGAAATACCTCCCACATAATGGCAAGTCATTAGTTAAAAAAGGTGCGGCAGGAATACCTCCCACATAATGGCAAGTCATTAGCTAAAAGGTGCAGCAGAAATACACCCACATAATGGCAAGTCATTAGCTAAAAGGTGCAGCAGAAATACCTCCCACATAATGGCAAGACATTAGCTAATAGGTGCAACAGAAATACCTCCCACATAATGGCAAGTCATTAGCTAAAGGTTACGGCAAAATACCTCCCACATAATGGCAAGTCATTAGTTAAAAGGTGCAGCAGGAATACACTCCCCACATAATGGCAAGTCATTAGCTAAAAGGTGCAGCAAAAATACCTCCCACATAATGGCAAGTCATTAGCTTCAAAAGGTGCAACAGAAATACCTCCCACATAATGGCAAGTCATTAGTTAAAAGGTGCAGCAGGAATACCTCCCACATAATGGCAAGTCATTAGCTAAAAGATGCAACAGAAATACCTCCCACATAATGGCAAGTCATTAGCTAAAAGGTGCAACAGAAATACCTCCCACATAATGGCAAGACATTAGCTAATGAGTGCAGCAGAAATACACTCCACATAATGGCAAGTCATTAGTTAAAAGGTGCAGCAGGAATACCTCCCACATAATGGCAAGTCATTAGCTAATGGGTGCAACAGAAATACCTCCCACATAATGGCAAGTCATTAGCTAAAAGGTGCAGCAGAAATACCTCCCACATAATGGCAAGTCATTAGCTAAAAGGTGCAGCAGAAATACCTCCCACATAATGGCAAGTCATTAGTTAAAAGGTGCGGCAGGAATACCTCCCACATAATGGCAAGTCATTAGCTAATAGGTGCAGCAAAATACCTCCCACATAATGGCAAGTCATTAGTTAAAAGGTGCAGCAGAAATACCTCCCACATAATGGCAAGTCATTAGCTAAAAGGTGCAGCAGAAATACCTCCCACATAATGGCAAGTCATTAGTTAAAAGGTGCGGCAAGAATACCTCCCATAATGGCAAGTCCATTAGCTAATAGGTGCAGCAGGAATACCTCCCACATAATGGCAAGTCATTAGTTAAAAGGTGCGGCAGGAATACCTCCCACATAATGGCAAGTCATTAGTTAAAAGGTGCGGCAGGAATACCTCACATAATGGCAAGTCATTAGTTAAAAGGTGCAGCAAAATACCTCCCACATAATGGCAAGTCATTAGTTAAAAGGTGCGGCAGGAATACCTCCCACATAATGGCAAGTCATTAGTTAAAAGGTACAGCAAGGAATACCTCCCACATAATGGCAAGTCATTAGTTAAAGGTGCAGCAAAA
>JBBBDQ010022891.1:0-16959 GCA_037127315.1 Ascarosepion bandense
GTAGGTTAGTTTTACCACCCTATAAGCAGAGGTGGTCACGACGGGAACCTCAACACAGTTCTTGGCCATCTTCTTGAGTTCAGGAGTGTTTTCAGACACCATCGATTTTGGGATAGTGTTTCTGGACTTGTTCTATATGTTCCAAGACCCTCAGGTTACCCCCGGTGTTTCTAACAGGGGTAATAACTCCTGGGGCCTGGGAAAAGTTTTTAGGGTCTTCCGTGGACATGTTGTTGACCGAAGTCAGTTTTAGGAGTGGCTTTAGAAGCTTGCGCCTCTGTGACGACCACTCCTCCACAATGTTTTCATCGACTTTCATCAAGGCATCGCCTTGGGGTAGGGCTTTCTTCTTTTTTTGCCCGGGTGGGAGTGGGCATAGGAGAGGGGGAGGGAGAGGGAGTTGCAGATATGTGTTTTGGGGTCAAATTGAAGGTTGGGGACTGGGGAGCTTTGTGCGGGGAGGAGGGAAGGCTTCTTGCTTTCTCCGCATAAGTCCACCTTACTGGGGATACCGGTAAGGACGAGCATCTGTCGGCTGGTTTTCTTCTCGGTGCTCCTGCTTCCTCCTCCCTACTCTTAGGGTTGTCCTTTTTTTCTTCCTCCTCTTCTCTCCCGCGTTTTGAGAAGACGCTCTTCCCACTTCCATGGGTTCTAGTGCCTCTATTTTGGGGGAAGAAGCCTTTCTTCTTCTGTTTGGTTGGCGACTTTTTTGGTGTGGGCTCCTTTACATGCGGCACCCTCACAGGGGACTCCTTCTGCTTGGTCGGAACCGGCACTTTGGCTGGAGTTTGTTTTGCCGGCCCCTTGGCAGGCAGCAGCTCGCCGGAGAAGGCGTTTTTTGCTTTTTCCTGGTAACCACCTGCCACTCGCCCTCCTTGTTAGCTGCCGGTGCTGGTGTTGCTGGTGTTACTGGGGCAGGTTTGCTGTTTCTTGCTGTTTGGCTGGTTGGGCCTTTGGGGGCGGGTTCTTGGTCGGGCATGTCTTTGCGACGTGTTCTGCCGCCCCGCAGACCCAACAGCAAGGCTTTCTGCCTTCTACAATAATAAATATTGTCCGATCCCTACCCAGGTTAGAATATTTGGGATCTTCTCAATACTCTTTTTCGGCAAGGTCACGTGGAGGGTCATATCCCCTGTGAAGAAGCCCGCCTTCGACCGTAGCGAGGAGACGTCGGCCACCTTTCCGTAATTTGCAAAAAAGGCGCCGACGTGGTCCTCAGCAATGTCCATAGGGACGCCATGCAAAGTAATTTTAACTTTTCTGGCTCCCATATACTCCGTGTACAGTTGGAGAGTTTTAGTCTCCAAGACTGAAAGCCGACCATACTTTTGGCCTCTTCAGCGGAGCCAAGCAAGACGTCCCATACGGCATTGCTTCTCCTCGCTTCAGCCTTGGCGCCAATTTTAGTGCCTTAAGTGTATCCTCAAAGGCCTCTCTAGAGACTCCAATCATCTTTTGAGTTTTTAGGTCTTTAGTTATCAAGGTGATTATTTTGGCCTCAATTTGTGCCAATTCTTCTGGCACTGAGACCAACTCAGTTCCTTTTATGTATTCAGCGTATTTGTTTTTCATCCGCTCGTAATATTCTTCTCCTTTTACTGTGAGTTTCTTGCCCTCGTTCCACCCAGAGTTCGAGGGTTTCAGGAATGCTGGATCTGCTGGTACTTCTGAAGGGGGATTGATCCGCGGCGGTAATGCCCAATCCCCCTCCTTTCCTCCCACCGACGCCGTGGTGGGAGGAAGAGTCTCCTCCTGCCTAAGTGAGGCCATGGCCTCCTCTAAGGACTCACCGACTACTCTGCCTTTCCTGGTGTTTTCGCGTCCTTATAAAAAAGGCCACTACTTCCACACTATCAGCGCTATAAACCCTGATGGAATTTGCACTAGTCACAGTGTCACCCAAAGACGTCCTGAAACAGAAAAAATTGTTAGAAAAAAGACAAACAAAATCTCCTGTGGCAGGCAAGTATGTGTATTTATTCTGCAAAGTTACAGAATTATGGCTCAAGGCCGAAAACGGGAGGGGGAACAAAACTTGGGTTGGTCTCCCATTACTCTATCCTATACCACCACAATAATCAGATTCACGACCCATGCATACATTACAATGCTTCTCATTCACCACAAAAATTTGTCCGTAGACATCATACTTGTCAAACACCAAAATACCGCAAAAACATACCAGGGACCTACAAAAAACACCCCAAATGTACATAAAAATTTTTGCTATGTACAATAATTACAAAAATAGCTTTATAAATTTTTTAATGAAATGATATGATGGGGAGAGTTTGTGAAGAAACAAAAAATCCCCAAAACAAAAACAATTTCAAATGAATATATATACATAATGTTAGTAAGACCCAAACACACCCTCGTAATTAAGAGGCCACTGTATTCTGCCTGAAGAGACAAAATCAAGCCGCTCTCTTTCTAAGGGGAATGGGTGAACCGGGTAAAAATAACTTGGACTGGAGAATATATAAGACTGACCCAGCCGAGAGTCAAACGGGACAAAATAACCATGGACAATGGGGATCTCGAACTGGATCATAACAAAAGCAGTGGAGCCGGGATCAGGCCAGGACAAACACAATCACTCACATTAACTAGGGGTACACAAAAAAGACTTCTTACCTTAACCGCGGGAGGGGTTCCAGAGGAATCCACCCCGATGCGACTAGCAGATCTAAAAAAGAAAATCAAGGCTAGCCCCAGTCACGCGAACCAGGCTCGCCGCATTTTATCCACCTTTCGCCGAACTCTGTCGGATGCAGCCGTTTCCGTTCAGTTCTAATCTTCATTTCAGGCTGGTGCTCAAAATATCGGATTAGATCCTGATCCGAAAGGAGCTGGCCGCCCGCAGACTTCCTCCAGTCGCGTCGTCCAAATCACCATTCTGGCCGTGGCCGGTAACGTCAGAAACACCATCCGCTTCACTCCAGAGTACGGGGGGCGACACATTGTCCACAGCGTATGCGCGGTCAGCCAGGCACAAGCTCCCGCGGCGCGATGCAGCAGTCCAACTCGCCGACATGCTCCCACAACGGGCGAACGCGCGAACAATGGAAGAAGAAGGCGTGCGCGAACGCGTCTCTCATAATTCCAAGGTTGCAACGCTCACAATCTGGCAAATCCGCCAGGCCCATTGCGAAACGCCTGTCATTAGAGACAAACCATTCCGAGCCAATCGCCAGGTCAGAGAAAACTCAGAGTTGCTGAGCCAATCCGCACCTGGCGCCCAAGACAATGAGAGCGATACTCCACCCTCGACATGCCGAGCTTACTCCACAGCTTATCCTTCACGGCACCTCCACTTTAATCCCCGATAGAAGAGTCTCCTAGGCCGTGAAAGGTCACTGGACCGTGGAATGGCTTGCAAGGCCGCCAGACATTCGAGCAGAGATTTCGGTCGCACCCAAGGCCTGACGGTCAGCCATAGGGTCGGGGGAGTGATGGTAAGGCAAGGGAACATGTCCCTCACTACCCCCACCGAAGTAACCGATCTTCCTCCAACACGCGCCTGAGGAATGCCAACCTCGAAGCGAGCACATGGCTCCTCAAGTGTGGCATCCCCAGACCCCTTGACACGGACGGAGGCAACAGACTCCTTTGTCGACCATGTGTTTGCGTCCTCTCCACAGACAGGAGAGTAGCAAACGCTCGAGCGCCT
This sequence comes from Ascarosepion bandense, assembly GCA_037127315.1. Taxonomy (NCBI): domain Eukaryota; kingdom Metazoa; phylum Mollusca; class Cephalopoda; order Sepiida; family Sepiidae; genus Ascarosepion; species Ascarosepion bandense. Next base: position 3,674 of record JBBBDQ010022891.1, read on the forward strand.
TCTCATGATCGTCACAAAGAGGGAAGTACTGACAGCCGGTAAAGGATCTTGGGAAAGAGGTATGTGTTGCACACCTCCGCCAAGCCTTTACGGAGAGACTCCGTCGACGCCAAGTCTTGACCGACGCGCCGACCTTTGCCAGTATTTCAGACCAGTTTTTCTCCAGCTGTAAGTCCGGACCGAACCCAAATTCCGAGGATTTTGACCACGGCCGTCGTCCAGCTGAAGGGCCCCGGGAGGAAACACCCTTCAGGCACCTAACCGCAAGCCGGATGACTTGTCGCGGTTAATTCTGGCCTATGCCTTCATACCGTTCAAGCGCCTGTTGTACCGCCTCTATGTCCCTGCGGGAGGACACAAAGGTCGTTACGTCATCGGCGTACGCGGAAACCCTGGCTCGAGCTCCACCAGGGACAGCAATTCCACGCAGGACCGGACTGCCCCGTCTCGTCCCTCAGCCGGCGAAGGAGGGGCTCCAACGCCAAGACGTAAAGGAGAGAGGACAGTGGACAACCCTGTCGGACCGACCTAGACAGCGCGAAAGCGCCCGACAACTTCCCGTTCACCTGTACCACAGCCTGGGGGGAGCGATACAGAAGGCTAATCCAGCGGCTGAAGTCGGGTTTGAATCCGGCGGCCTGCAGGACAACAGCCAGGTAGCCATGGTCAATCCTATCAAATGCCTTGGACTGATCCAAATTGATCAGCGCGGCCTCGTCGTCGTCTTCTACACCCTCTATGATCGTGCGAATCAAGTGCAGGTTGCTCTGGGTGTTCGTCCCTTCACAGAACAAGTCTGATCCGGTTCCAACAGAGACTCGGCAACTAGCTGCAAGCGGTTCGTCAGGATCTTAAAATCTTTAACTCTGTGTTTAGCAGAGTTATGGGCCTGTAATCATCTAATTCCCTCCCAACCTTCTTGCCTTTTCTCAACAGCGTGATCACGCCCCTGGTGATCCGACCGGGGATGGACCCCTGCCGAAACCAGTGGTTGAACACGACAGCCAAAGAGATCGGGACAAAAAGGTGCGACATCCTCAAAGTACAATTCATAGGGCAAACCATCCAAACCTGGCGACTTGCCACTGCCGACCTTCTTCAAAGCCGCGTAGATTTCGTCCTCCGTAATCTCCCCTTCACCAGCTAGCCGCTTCAGCCGGCAAGAGCCGGGGAAAGTCAGCCAAATAGCTGTGAAACTCACCGTCACGGAGACCGGGCTCCTTGGTAAAGCGGTGTTCGAAATGCTGCCGGAACGCCCCGCACATGCGTCAGTGGACCTAAGGAGATGTCCCTCCGGGTCGCGCACCTCGAATGTACCGGTCGCCGGCTTGGCGAAATTTCTTCCTTGCGCAGTTCTGCGCCCATTTTCACAGCTTCGGAAGACATCTTACTTAACGAAAGCCCTAATTACTTGACCCATGTAGCGCCCGCTAGTCGGGCAACTCAGGGCCTCTGGCTAAGGCTATTTCTAGGGGATCCCCCACCAGCCTCCGCCAGGGAGAAATTAGCTCTAAGTGTCTTTGCCTCCGCAACCTTATCTAGTTTTGAGCCGCTGGCTATATTTGGTGGCGAAAGACCTAATGGAGTCATAAGGTTAACCCACCACTTACTCCCAATGACTCGCCCAATTAACGCCCGCTGAACTAGTTTTGTCAGCTGGTCACGAAAGTCCCGCCTGTCCAGTAAGGACTGATTGAACTTCCAATAACCAGCCAACCTAGGCCTAAAGTCTAACACCACTCGGGCACAAACGAGTTTGTGGTCCGAGTAGCCTAACCAGTGGAACGTTGGACATTCTAAGAAGTCTATGTCGGCCACTCTCACTAACATCCTATCCAGGTACGCAGATACCCGGGTAGAAGGCCAATTAAGCGCCCACGTCCACATACTCCCATCCGGATGATCGACCCGGTATCTATCGACGAGACCAAATTCGCCGATCAGATCAACCAGGCTACGATCACCCTCCTCCCACTAGCGCCCCTCCCTCTATCCCATTTGGGAGTTGGGACAGCATTCAGTCCCCAACTAAGATTAGCCGTGTTGGATCCACCATGAAGGGCTCCAACAGCCGAAAGAAGAGACTCGCTCACCTTGAACATTGGGCGCATAAACCACAATCGAAAGCCGGAACGACTTGCTTTTCACTGCAATATCGGCCACGATCAGCCGGCCCTCGGCACCGACATGGACAAGGTCAATCCTCGCGTCCAGGGTACGCTTGACAGCAAAGAGAAACACCTCTGGCATGCCAACTCCCATATGCTGAATAGACGACAAAGTCGTTAGACAGCACACAAAGTCGGCTTCGCAAACAAAGTGAGTCTCTTGGATCGCGGCCACATCCACGCCGAAGGACAAGAGGTCACAAACGGGCAGGCCGCCTTACCCCGATCCCTCAGGCCCTTCGCATTCAGGCTGGCTATCTTAATAGACATTCCTTGAACCTGAAAAAGAAAAACAAAAAACATGCAACGAGAGCACTAGTCACATACCGGATAGAAATCTCTGGTGGAAGGGACCCCGACGGACTGTCCTAGGGAACCCGTTCCTATGTCGGACGTAATCCGTCCGTCTAGGACAATCCCGCCGACGTCCGTAGGGTAGGTTAGTTTTACCACCCTATATAAGCAGGGGTGGGGGTGACAGAACCTCCCAGCACAGTTCTTGGCCATCTTCTTGAGTTCAGGAGTGTTTTCAGACACCATCCTGATTTTGGGATAGTGTTTCTGGACTTGTTCTATATGTTCCCAGACCCTCAGGTTACCCCCGGTGTTTCTAACGAGGGTAATAACTCTGGGGCCTGGGAAAAGTTTTAGGGTCTTCCGTGGACATGTTGTTGACCGAAGTCAGTTTTAGGAGTGGCTTTAGAAGCTTGCGCCTCTGTGACGACCACTCCTCCACAATGTTTTCATCGACTTTCATCAAGGCATCGCCTTGGGGTAGGGCTTTCTTCTTTTTTGCCCGGGTGGGAGTGGGCATAGGAGGAGGGGAGAGGGAGTTGCAGATATGTGTTTTTAAGGGGTGGGGTGAAGGTTGGGGACTGGGGAGCTTTGTGCGGGGAGGAGGAAGGCTTCTTGCTTTCTCCGCATAAAGTCCACCTTACTGGGGATACCGGTAAGGACGAGCATCTGTCAGCTGGTTTTCTTCTCTCGGTGCTCCTGCTTCTCCTCCTACTCTTAGGGTTGTCCTGTTTTTCTTCCTCCTCTTCTCTCCCGCGTTTTAGAAGACGCTCTTCCCACTTCCATGGGTTCTGGTGCCTCTATTTTGGGAAAAAGCCTTTTCCTTCTCCTGTTGGTTGGCGACTTTTTTGGTGTGGGCTCCTTTACATGCGGCACCCTCACAGGGGACTCCTTCTGCTTGGTCCGGAACCGGCACTTTGGCTGGAGTTTGTTTTGCCGGCCCCTTGGCAGGCGGCGGCACCTTCTTCGGAGAAGGCGTTTTTGCTTTTCCTGGTAACCACCTGCCACTCGCCCTCCTTGTTAGCTGCCGGTGCTGGTGTTGCTGGTGTTACTGGGGCAGGTTTTGCTGTTTCTTGCTGTTTGGCTGGTTGGGCCTTTGGGGGCAGGTTCTTAGTCGGGCATGTCTTTGCGACGTGTTCTGCTGCCCTGGAGCCAACAGCAAGGCTTTCTGCCTTCTACAATAATAAATATTGTCCGATCCCTGCAGGTTAGAATATTTGGGATCTTCTCAATGCTCTTTTTCGGCAAGGTCACGTGGAGGGTCATATCCCCTGTGAAGAAGCCGCCGACCGTAGCGAGGAGACGTCGGCCACCTTTCCGTAATTTGCAAAAAAGGCGCCGACGTGGTCCTCAACAATGTCCATAGGGACGCCATGCAAAGTAATTTTAACTTTTCTGGCTCCCATATACTCCGTGTACAGTTGGAAGTTTTAGTCTCCAAGACTAAACTCGACAATACTTTTGGCCTCTTCAGCGGAGCCAAGCAAGACGTCCCATACGGCATTGCTTCTCCTCGCTACGGCCTTGGCGCCAATTTTTAGTGCCTTAGAAGTGTATCCTCAAAGGCCTCTCTAGAGACTCCAATCATCTTTTGAGTTTTTAGGTCTTTAGTTATCAAGGTGATTATTTTGGCCTCAATTTGTGCCAATTCTTCTGGCACTGAGACCAACTCAGTTTCCTTTTATGTATTCAGCGTATTTGTTTTTCATCCGCTCGTAATATTCTTCTCCTTTTACTGTGAGTTTCTTGCCCTCGTTCCACCCAGAGGTCGAGGGTTTCGGGGATGCTGGATCTGCTGGTACTTCTGAAGGGGGGACCAGTCCGCGGCGGTAATGCCCAATCCCCCTCCTTTCCTCCCCACCGACGCCGTGGTGGGAGGAAAGTCTCCTCCTGCCTAAGTGAGGCCATGGCCTCCTCTAAGGACTCACCGACTACTCTGCCTTTCCTGGTGTTTTCGCGTCCTTATAAAAGGCCACTACTTCCACACTATCAGCGCTATAAACCCTGATGGAATTTGCACTAGTCACAGTGTCACCCAAAGAGACTACGTCCTGAAACAGAAAAAATTGTTAGAAAAAAAAACAAACAAAATCTCCTGTGGCAGGCAAGTATGTGTATTTATTCTGCAAAGTTACCAGAATTATGGCTCAAGGCCGAAAACGGGAGGGGGAACAAAACTTGGGTTGGTCTTCAGTACTCTATCTATACACAGCTAATCAATTCACGACCCATGCATACGTTACAATGCTTCTCATTCACCACAAAAATATGTCCATCGACACTCAAACTTGTCAAACACCAAAATACCGCAAAAACATGCCAGGGACCTACAAAAACACCCCAAATGTACATAAAAATTTTTGCTATGTACAATAATTACAAAAATAGCTTTATAAATTTTTAAAAAATGATATGATGGGAGGGGGTTGTGCAGAAACAAAAAAATCCCAAAACAAAAACAATTTCAAATGAATATATATACATAATGTTAGTAAGACCCAAACACACCCTCGTAATTAAGGGAGCCACTGTATTCTGCCTGAAGAGACAAAATCAAGCCGCTCTCTTTCTAAGGGGAATGGGGGAACCGGGTAAAATAAATTGGACTGGAGAATATCTAAGACCGAAGCCCAGCCGAGAATAAAACGGGACAAAATAACAATGGACAATGGGATCTCGAACTGGATCATAACAAAAGCAGTTGGAGCCGGAACAGGCCAGGACAAACACAATCACTCACATTAACTAGGTACACAAAAAAGACTTCTTACCTTAACCGCGGGAGGGGTTCCAGAGGGAATCCACCCCGATGCGACTAACGAATCTAAAAAGAAAATCAAGGCTAGCCCCAGTCACGCGAACAAACTCCTTGCGGGCGCATTTATCCACCTTTCGCCGAACTCTGTCGGGTGCAGCCGTTTCCGTTCAGTTCTAATCTTCATTTTGAGCTGGTGCTCAAAATATCGGATTAGATCTGATCCGAAAGACGGCCGCCCCGCAAGACTTCCTCCAGTCGCGTCGTCCAAATCACCATTCTAGCCGTGGCCAGTAGCGTCAGAAACACCATCCGCTTCACTCCGAAATTGCAGGGGGCGACACATTGTCCACAGCGTATGCGCGGTCAATGAGCACAAGCTCCCGCGGCGCGATACCGAGCGATCAACTCGCCGACGACGCCCTGGCGGGCGAACGCGCGAACAATGGAAGAAGGCGTGCACGGTGTCTCCTTCGTTCAAGGTTGCAACGCTCACAATCTGGCAAATCCGCCAGGCCCATTGCGAAACGCCTGTCATTGAGAGACAAAACCATTCCGAGCAATCGCCAGGTCAGAGAAAACTCAGAGTTGCTGAGCCAATCCGCACCGGCGCCCAAGACCAATGAGAGCGATACTCCACTCGACAGCTGAGAGCTTACTCCACAGCTTATCATGCGGCACCCTCACTAATCCCCGATAGAGGAAGTCTCCCTGGGCTGCGAAGGTCACTGAACCGTGGAATGGCCTGCAAGGCCGCCAGACATTCGAGCAGGAGCTACGGTCGCACCCAAGGCCTGACGGTCAGCCATAGGGTCGGGGGAGTGATGGTAAGGCAAGGGAACATGTCCCTCACTACCCCCGCAAGCAGCCGATCTTCCTCCAACGCGCGCCTGAGGAATGCCAACCTCGAAGCGAGCACATGGCTCCTCAAGTGCGGCATCCCCAGACCCCTTGACACGGACGGAGGCAACAGACTCCCTTTGTCGACCATGTGCTTGCGTCCTCTCCACAGACAGGAGAGTAGCAAACGCTCGAGCGCCTTCTCATGATCGTCACAAGGGAAGTACTGACAGCCGGTAAAGGATCTTGGGAAAGAGGTATGTATTTTGCACCTCCGCAAGCCCTTTACGGAGAGACTCCGTCGACGCCAAGTCTTGACCGACGCGCCGACCTTTGCAGTATTTCTGACCGTTTTCTCCAGCTGTAAGTCCGGACCGAACCAAATTCCGAGGATTTTGACCGGCCCGTCCGTCCAGCTGAAGGGCCCCAGGAGGAGAACACCCTTCAGGCACCTAACCGCAAGCCGGATGACTTGTCGCGGTTAATTCTGGCCCTGTCACCTTCTCGTACCGTTCAAGCGCCTGTTGTACCGCCTCTATGTCCCTGCGGGAGGACACAAGGTCGTTACGTCATCGGCGTACGCGGAAACCCCTGGCTCGAGCTCCACCAGGGACAGCAATTCCACGCAGGACCGGACTGCCCGTCTCGTCCCTCAGCCGGCGAAGGAGGGCTCCAACGCCAAGACGTAAAGGAGAAGACAGTGGTTCAACCCTGTCGGACCGACCTAGACAGCGCGAAAGCGCCCGGCAACTTCCCGTTCACCTGTACCACAGCCTGGGGAGCATTAGAAGACAATCAAGCGGCTGAAGTCGGGTTTGAATCCGGCGGCCTGCAGGACAGCAGCCAGGTAGCCATGGTCAATCCTATCAAATGCCTTGGACTGATCAAATTGATCAACGGCTGACCTCGTCGTCGTCTTCTACACCCTCTATGATCGTGCGAATCAAGTGCAGGTTGCTCTGAATTGTTCGTCCCTTCACAGAACAAGTCTGATCCGTTAAACAGAAGACTCGGCAACTAGCTGCAAGCGGTTCGTCAGGATCTTGGCAAAATCTTTAACTCTGTGTTTAGCAGAGTTATGGGCCTGTAATCATCTAATTCCCTCCCAACCTTCTGCCTTTTCTCAACAGCGTGATGCACCTGGTGATCCGACCGGGGATGAACCCCTGCCGAAACCAGTGGTTGAACACGACAGCCAAGATCGGGACAAAAAGGTGCGACATCCTCAAGTACAATTCCTTAGGGCAAACCATCCAAACCTGGCGACTTGCCACTGCCGACCTTCTTCAAGCCGCGTAGATTTCGTCCTCCGTAATCTCCCCTTCCACAACTAGCCGCTTCAGCCGGCAAGAGCCGGGGAAAGTCAGCCAAATAGCTGTGAAACTCCTCGTCACGGAGACCGGGCTCCTTGATAAGGCGGTGTTCGAAATGCTGCCGGAACGCCCCGCACATGTCGTCAGTGGACCCCTGGAGATGTCCCTCCGAATCGCGCACCCTCTCGATGTACCGGTCGCCGGCTTGGCATTCTTCCTTGCGCAGTTCTGCGCCCATTTTCACAGCTTCGGAAGACATCTTGCCCAACTTGGCCCTAGTTACTTGGCTCCATGCCAGCGCCCGCTAGTCGACGCTCAGGGCCTCCCTGGCTAAGGCTATTTCTAGGGGATCCCCACCAGCCTCCGCCCGGGAGAAATTAGCTCTAGTGTCTTGCCTCCACACAACCTTATCTAGTTTGAGCCGCTGGCCCCATATTTGGTGGCGAAAGACCTAATGGGTCCTTAAGGTTAACCCACCACTTTACTCCCAATGACTCGCCCAATTAACGCCCATGAACTAGTTTTGTCGCTGGTCAAAGAAAGTCCCGCCTGTCCAGTAAGGACTGATTGAACTTCCAATAACCAGCCAGCCTGACTAAGTCTAACCTGCTCGGGCACAAACGAGTTTGTGGTCGAGTATACAACCAGTGGAACGTTGGACATTCTAAGAAGTCTATGTCGGCCACTCTCACTAACATCCTATCAGGTACGCAGATACCCGGGTAGAGGCCAATTAAGCGCCCACGTCCACATGCTCCCCATCCGGATGATCGACCCGGTATCTATCGACGAGACCAAATTCTCCGATCAGATCAACCAAGCTGCAATCACCCTCCTCCCACTAGCGCCTCCTCTATCCCATTTGGGGAGTTAGGACGGCATTCGAAGTCCCCAACTAAGATTGACGTGTTGGATCTACATGAAGGGCTCCAACAGCCGAAAGAAAGAGACTCGCTCACCTTGAACATGGGCACCGTAAACCACAATCAGCCGGAACGACTTGCTTTTCACTGCAATATCGGCCACAATCGGCCGGCCCTCGGCAAGGCATGGACAAGGTCAATCCTCGCGTCCAAGTTGCGCTTGACCAGCAAAGAAACACCTCCAACCTTCGCAACTCCCATATGCTGAATAGACGACAAAGTCGTTGGGCCGGCCCCTGGAAGTCGGCTTCGCAAACAAAGTGAGTCTCTTGGATCGCGGCCACATCCACCAGAAGGACAAGAGGTCACAAACGAGCAAACCGCACTACGATCCCTCAGGCCCTTCGCATTCAGGCTGGCTATCTTAATAGACATTCCTTAGACCTGAAAAAGAAAAACAAAAAAAACATGCAACAAAGGCATAGTCACACGGATAGAAATCTCTGGTGGAAGGGACCCCGACGGACTGTCTAGGGAACCCGTTCTCATCGGACATAATCCGTCCGTCTGAGACAATCCCCGCCGACGTCCGTAGGGTAGATTAGTTTTACCACCTATAAGCAGGGTGGTGAAACTGGGAACCTCCCAGCACAGGATTCTTAGCCATCTTCTTGAGTTCAGGGAGTGTTTTCAGACACCATCCTGATGCAGGATGATGTTCCTGGACTTGTTCTATATGTTCCCAGACCCTCAGGTTACCCCGGTGTTTCCTTGAGGAGCAATAACTCTGGGGCCTGGGAAAAGTTTTTAGGGTCTTCCGTGGACATGTTGTTGACCGAAGTCAATTTTGGGGTGGCACCTGACTTGCCTCTGTGACGACCACTCCTCCACAATGTTCTCATCGACTTTCATCAAGGCATCGCCTTGGGAGTGAACTTTCTTCTTTTTTTTGCCCGGGTGGGAGTGGGCATAGGAGAGAGAGGAGGGAGAGGAGTTACAGATATGTGTTTTAAGGGGGGTCAAATTGAGGGATGGGGACTGGGGAGCTTTGTGCGGGGAGGAGGGAAGGCTTCTTGCTTTCTCCGCATAAGTCCACCTTACTGGGGATACCGGTAGGGACAGGCATCTGTCGGCTGGTTTCCCCTTCTCTCGGTACTCCTGCTTCTCCTCCTACTCTTCGGGTTGTCTTGTTTTTCTTCTTCCTCTTCTCTCCCGCGTTTTAAGGAAGACGCTCTTCCCTTCCATGGGTTCTGGTGCATCTATTTTGGGGAAGAAGCCTTTTCCTTCGCCTGTTTGGTTGGCGACTTTTTTGGTGTGGGCTGCTTACCTGCGGCACCCTCACAGGGACTCTTCTTGAGTGGGAGCTAGCACTTTGGCTGAGTTTGTTTTGCCGGCCCCTTGGCAGGCAGCGGCACCTTCGCCGGAGAAGGCGTTTTTGCTTTTTTCCTGGTAACCACCTGCCACTCGCCCTCCTTGTTAGCTGCCGGTGCTGGTGTTGCTGGTGTTACTGGGGCAGTTTTTGCTGTTTCTTGCTGTTTGGCTGGTTGGGCCTTTGGGGGCGGGTTCTTGGTCGGGCATGTCTTTGCGACGTGTTCTGCCGCCCCGCAGACTAACGGCAAGGCTTTCTACCTTCTACAATAATAAATATTGTCCGATCCCTGCAGGTTAGAATATTTGGGATCTTCTCAATGCTCTTTTTCGGCAAGGTCACGTGGAGGGTCATATCCCCTGTGAAGAAGCCACCTTCGACCGTAGCGAGGAGACGTCGGCCACCTTTTCCGTAATTTGCAAAAAAGGCGCCGACGTGGTCCTCAGCAAATGTCCATAGGGACGCCATGCAAAGTAATTTTAACTTTTCTGGCTCCCATATACTCCGTGTACAGTTGGAGAGTTTTAGTCTCCAAGACTAAGCCGACCATACTTTTGGCCTCTTCAGCGGAGCCAACAAGACGTCCCATACGGCACTGCTTCTCCTGCTTCCACAGCCTTAGCGCCAATTGCACAGATGCCTTAAGTGTATCCTCAAAGGCCTCTAGAGACTCGAAAATACATCTTTTGAGTTTTTAGGTCTTTAGTTATCAAGGTGATTATTTTGGCCTCAATTTGTGCCAATTCTTCTGGCACTGAGACCAACTCAGTTCCTTTTATGTATTCAGCGTATTTGTTTCATCCGCTCGTAATATTCCTCTCCTTTGTAGTTTCTTGCCCTCCTTCCACCCAGAGGTCGAGGGTTTCGGGGATGCTGGATCTGCTGGTACTTCTGAAGGGGGATTGATCCGCGGCGGTAATGCCCAATCCCCCTCCCTTTCCTCCCACCGACGCCGTGGTGGGAGGAAGAGTCTCCTCCTGCCTAAGTGAGGCCATTGGCCTCCTCTGAGACTCACCGACTACTCTGCCTTTCCTGGTGTTTTCGCGTCCTTATAAAGGCCACTACTTCCACACTATCAGCGCTATAAACCCTGATGGAATTTGCACTAGTCACAGTGTCACCCAAAGAGACACGTCCTGAAACAGAAAATTGTTAGAAAAAGAACAAACAAATCTCCTGTGGCAGGCAAGTATGTGTATTTATTCTGCAAAGTTACAGAATTATGGCTCAAGGCCGAAAACGGGAGGGGGAACAAAACTTGGGTTGGTCTTCCAGTACTCTATCCTATACCTAGCTAATCAGATTCACGACCCATGCATACATTACAATGCTTCTCATTCACCACAAAAATATGTCCATCGACACTCATACTTGTCAAACACCAAAATACCGCAAAAACATACCAGGGACCTACAAAAACACCCCAAATGTACATAAAAAATTTACGCTATGCTATATTAATTACAAAATAAGCTTTATAAATTTTAATGAAATGATATGATGGGAGGGGTTGTGCAGAAACAAAAAATCCCAAAACAAAAACAATTTCAATGTGATATATATACATAATGTTAGTAAGACCCAAACCTTTACCCTCGTAATTAAAGAGGCCACTGTATTCTGCCTGAAGAGACAAAATCAAGCCGCTCTCTTTCTAAGGGAATGGGGGAACCGGGTAAAAATAAATTGGACTGGAGAATATGTAAGACTGACCCAGCCGAGAATAAAACGGGACAAAATAACAATGGACAATGGGGATCTCGAACTGGATCATAACAAAGCAGTGGAGCCGGGAACAGGCCAGGACAAACACAATCACTCACATTAACTAGGTACACAAAAAAGACTTCTTACCTTAACCGCGGGAGGGGTTCCAGAGGAATCCACCCCGATGCGACTAACAGATCTAAAAAGAAAATCAAGGCTAGCCCCAGTCACGCAGGCCAGGCTCGCCGCATTTATCCACCCTTTCGCCGAACTCTGTCGGGTGCAGCCCGTTTTCGTTCAGTTCTAATCTTCATTTTGAGCTGGTGCTCAAAAATATCGGATTAGATCCTGATCCGAAAGACAGCCGCCCCGCAAGACTTCCTCCAGTCGCGTCGTCCAAATCACCATTCTAGCCGTGGCCGATAGCGTAAGTACCGTCGCCACTCCAGAGTACGGGGGCGAAACATTACATCCACAGCGTATGCGCGGTCAATGAGCACAAGCTCCCGCGGCGCGATACCGACGATCAACTCACTGAGCAGCCATCCCCACAACGAGCGACCTTTGCAGGCAATGGAAGAAGGCGTGCGCAGACGTCTCGCTAATTCCAAGGTTGCAACGCTCACAATCTGGCAAATCCGCCAGGCCCATTGCGAAACGCCTGTCATTGAGAGACAAAACCATTCCGAGCCAATCGCCAGGTCAGAGAAAACTCAGAGTTGCTGAGCCAATCCGCACCCGGCGCCAGACCAATGAGAGCGATACTCCACTCTCGACATGCCGAGCTTACTCCACAGCTTATCCTTCACGGCACCCTCCACTAATCCCCGATAGAAGAGTCTCCTAGGCTGTGAAAGGTCACTGGACAGTGGAATGGCCTGCAAGGCCGCCAGACATTCGAGCAGGAATTTCGGTCGCACCCAAGGCTCTGACGGTCAGCCATAGGGTCGGGGGAGTGATGGTAAGGCAAGGGAACATGTCCCCTCACTACCCCCGCAAGCAACCGATCTTCCTCCAACGCGCGCCTGAGGAATGCCAACCTCGAAGCGAGCACAGCAACTCCTCAAGTGCGGCATCCACAGACCCCCACTGACACGGACGGAGGCAACAGACTCCTTTGTCGACCATGTGCTTGCGTCCTCTCCACAGACAGAGGAGTAGCAAACGCTCGAGCGCCTTCTCGTGATCGTACAAAGGGGAAGTACGGTAACCGGTAAAGGATCTTGGGAAAAAGAAGGTATGTGTTACACACCTCCGCCAAGCCCTTTACGGAGAGACTCCGTCGACGCCAAGTCTTGACCGACGCGCCGACCTTTGCCAGTATTTCTGACCAGTTTTCTCCGGCTGGGGTCGGACCGGGCAGTCCGAGGATTTTGACCGGCCCGTCCGTCCAGCTGAGGGGCCCCGGGGCTTACCCTTCCAGGCACTAACCGCAAACCAGATGACTTGTCGCGGTTAATTCTGGCCCCTGTCACCTTCTCGTGCCGTTCCAAGCGCCTGTTGCTACCGCCTCTATGTCCCTGCGGGGAGACACAAGGTCGTTACGTCATCGTAGCGTACGGAAACCCTGGCTCGAGCTCCACCGGGACAGCAATTCCACGCAGGACCGGACTGCCCGTCTCGTCCCTTAGCCGGCGAAGGAGGGGCTCCAACGCCAAGACGTAAAGGAGAAGACAGTGGACAACCCTGTCGGACCGACCTAGACAGCGAAAGCGCCCGACAGCTTCCCGTTCACCTGTACCACAGCCTGGGGGGAGCGATACGAAGCAATCCAGCGGCCGAAGTCGGGTTTGAATCCGGCAGCCTGCAGGACAACAGCCAGGTAGCCATGGTCAATCCTATCAAATGCCTTGGACTGATCCAAATTGATCAGCGCGGCCTCGTCGTCGTCTTCTACACCCTCTATGATCGTGCGAATCAAGTGCGAGTTGCTCTGGGTGTTCGTCCTTCACAGAACAAGTCTGATCCGGTTCCAAC
>JBBBDQ010022899.1:0-27148 GCA_037127315.1 Ascarosepion bandense
TCTATGACAGAAGAAGTTAATGGGTGTGGAAGCATTAGACAACAGAAACATTACTAAGGACCGAGGAGAAGAAAAAGAAGAGTAATCAAGAGGATGGTGAAAGCCTCTAGGACAAGAAGAAGTTAATGGGTGTGGAAGCATTAGACAACAGAAACATTACTAAGGACCGAGAAGTAAAGAAGAGTAATCAAGGAGGATGGTAGAAAGCCTCTAGGACAGAAGAGTTAATGGGTGTGGAAGCATTAGACAACAGAAACATTACTAAGGACCGAGAAGTAAAGAAGAGTAATCAAGAGGATGGTAGAAAGCCTCTAGGACCAGAAGAAGTTAATGGGTGTGGAAGCATTAGACAGAAACATTACTAAGGACCGAGAAGAAAAGAAGAGTATCAGGAGGATGGTGAAAGCCTCTAGGACAGAAGAAGTTAATGGGTGTGGAAGCATTAGACAACAGAAACATTACTAAGGACCGAGAAGAAAAGAAGAGTAATCAGGAGGATGGTAGAAAGCCTCTAGGACAGAAGAAGTTAATGGGTGTGGAAGCATTAGACAACAGAAACATTACTAAGGACCGAGAAGAAAGAAGAGTAATCAGAGGATGGTAGAAAGCCTCTAGGACAGAAGAAGTTAATGGGTGTGAAGCATTAGACAACAGAAACATTACTAAGGACCGAGAGAAAAGAGTAATCAAGAGGATGGTAGAAAGCCTCTAGGACAGAAGAAGTTACTGGGTGTGGAAGCATTAGACAACAGAAACATTACTAAGGACCGAGAAGAAAAAGAAGAGTAATCAAGAGGATGGTAGAAAGCCTCTAGGACAGAAGAAGTTAATGGGTGTGGAAGCATTAGACAACAGAAACATTACTAAGGACCGAGAAGAAAGAAGAGTAATCAAGAGGATGGTAGAAAGCCTCTAGGACAGAAGAAGTTAATGGGTGTGGAAGCATTAGACAACAGAAACATTACTAAGGACCGAGAAGAAAAGAAGAGTAATCAAGAGGATGGTAGAAAGCCTCTAGGACAAGAGAAGTTACTGAGTGTGGAAGCATTAGACAACAGAAACATTACTAAGGACCGAGAAGAAGAAGAAGAGTAATCAAGAGGATGGTAGAAAGCCTCTAGGACAGAAGAAGTTACTGGGTGTGGAAGCATTAGACAACAGAAACATTACTAAGGACCGAGAAGAAAAGAAGAGTAATCAAGAGGATGGTAGAAAGCCTCTAGGACAGAAGAAGTTAATGGGTGTGGAAGCATTAGACAACAGAAACATTACTAAGGACCGAGAAGAAAAGAAGAGCGAGCATCAGAGGATGGTAGAAAGCCTCTAGGACAGAAGAAGTTAATGGGTGTGGAAGCATTAGACAACAGAAACATTACTAAGGACCGAGAAGAAAGAAGAGTAATCAAGAGGATGGTAGAAAGCCTCTAGGACAGAAGAAGTTACTGAGTGTGGAAGCATTAGACAACAGAAACATTACTAAGGACCGAGAAGAAAAGAAGAGTAATCAAGAGGATGGTAGAAAGCCTCTAGGACAGAAGAAGTTACTGGGTGTGGAAGCATTAGACAACAGAGAAGCTTACTAAGGACCGAGAAGAAAAGAAGAGTAATCAAGAGGATGGTAAAAGCCTCTAGGACAGAAGAAGTTCAATAGATTGGTGACATTAGACAACAGAAACATTACTAAGGACCGAGAAGAAAGAAGAGTAATCAAGAGGATGGTAGAAAGCCTCTAGGACAGAAGAAGTTAATGGGTGTGGAAGCATTAGACAACAGAAACATTACTAAGGACCGAGAAGAAAAGAAGAGTAATCAAGAGGATGGTAGAAAACACTAGGACAGAAGAAGTTAATGGGTGTGGAAGCATTAGACAACAGAAACATTACTAAGGACCGAGAAGAAAGAAAGAGTAATCAGGAGGATGGTAGAAAGCCTCTAGGACAGAAGAAGTTAATGGGTGTGGAAGCATTAGACAACAGAAACATTACTAAGGACCGAGAAGAAAAAGAAGAGTAATCAAGAGGATGGTAGAAAGCCTCTAGGACAGAAGAAGTTACTGGGTGTGGAAGCATTAGACGACAGAAACATTACTAAGGACCGAAGAAGAAAAGAAGAGTAATCAAGAGGATGGTAGAAAGCCTGGGACGAAGAAGTTACTGGGTGTGGAAGCATTAGACAACAGAAACATTACTAAGGACCGAGAAGAAAAGAAGAGTAATCAAGAGGATGGTAGAAAGCCTCTAGGACAGAAGAAGTTACTGGGTGTGGAAGCATTAGACAACAGAAACATTACGAAGGACCGAGAAGAAAAGAAGAGTAATCAGGAGGATGGTAGAAAGCCTCTAGGACAGAAGAAGTTAATGGGTGTGGAAGCATTAGACAACAGAAACATTAAGGACCGAGAAGTAAAGAAGAGTAATCAGGAGGATGGTAGAAAGCCTCTAGGACAGAAGAAGTTAATGGGTGTGGAAGCATTAGACAACAGAAACATTACTAGGACCGAGAAGTAAAGAAGAGTAATCGGAGGATGGTAGAAAGCCTCTAGGACAGAAGAAGTTACTGGGTGTGGAAGCATTAGGCAACAGAAACATTACTAAGGACCGAGAAGAAAAGAAGAGTAATCAAGAGGATGGTAGAAAGCCTCTAGGACAGAAGAAGTTACTGGGTGTGGAAGCATTAGACAACAGAAACATTACGAAGGACCGAGAAGAAAAGAAGAGTAATCAGGAGGATGGTAGAAAGCCTCTAGGACAGAAGAAGTTAATGGGTGTGGAAGCATTAGACAACAGAAACATTACTAAGGACCGAGAAGTAAAGAAGAGTAATCAGGAGGATGGTAGAAAGCCTCTAGGACAGAAGAAGTTACTGGGTGTGGAAGCATTAGACAACAGAAACATTACTAAGGACAAAGTAAAGAAGAGTAATCAGGAGGATGGTAGAAAGCCTCTAGGACAGAAGAAGTTACTGGGTGTGGAAGCATTAGGCAACAGAAACATTACTAAGGACGAGAAGAAAAGAAGAGTAATCAAGAGGATGGTAAAAGCCTCTAGGACAGAAAGTTACTGGGTGTGGAAGCATTAGACAACAGAAACATTACGAAGGACCGAGAAGAAAAGAAGAGTAATCAGGAGGATGGTAGAAAGCCTCTAGGACAGAAGAAGTTAATGGGTGTGGAAGCATTAGACAACAGAAACATTACTAAGGACCGAGAAGTAAAGAAGAGTAATCAGGAGGATGGTAGAAAGCCTCTAGGACAGAAGAAGTTAATGGGTGTGGAAGCATTAGACAACAGAAACATTACTAAGGACCGAGAAGTAAAGAAGAGTAATCAGGAGGATGGTGAAAGCCTCTAGGACAGAAGAAGTTACTGGAGGTGTGGAAGCATTAGGCAACAGAAACATTACTAAGGACCGAGAAGAAAGAGAGTAATCAAGAGGATGGTAGAAAGCCTCTAGGACAGAAGAAGTTACTGGGTGTGGAAGCATTAGACAACAGAAACATTACTAAGGACCGAGAAGAAAAGAAGAGTAATCAAAGGGATGGTAGAAAGCCTCTAGGACAGAAGAAGTTAATGGGTGTGGAAGCATTAGACAACAGAAACATTACTAAGGACCGAAGAAAAGAAGAGTAATCAAGAGGATGGTAGAAAGCCTCTAGGACAGAAGAAGTTAATGGGTGTGGAAGCATTAGACAACAGAAACATTACTAAGGACCGAGAAGAAAAGAAGAGTAATCAGGAGGATGGTAGAAAGCCTCTAGGACAGAAGAAGTTACTGAGTGTGGAAGCATTAGACAACAGAAACATTACTAAGGACCGAGAAGAAAGAAGAGTAATCAAGAGGATGGTAGAAAGCCTCTAGGACAGAAAAGAGGATTACTGGGTGTGGAAGCATTAGACAACAGAAACATTACTAAGGACCGAGAAGAAGAAGGTAATCAAGAGGATGGTAGAAAGCCTCTAGGACAGAAGAAGTTAATGGGTGTGGAAGCATTAGACAACAGAAACATTACTAAGGACCGAGAAGAAAAGAAGAGTATCAGGAGGATGGTAGAAAGCCTCTAGGACAGAAGAAGTTACTGAGTGTGGAAGCATTAGACAACAGAGACATTACTAAGGACCGAGAAGAAAGAAGAGGTAATCAAGAGGATGGTAGAAAGCCTCTAGGACAGAAGAAGTTACTGGGTGTGGGAGCATTAGACAACAGAAACATTACTAAGGACAGAGAAGAAAAGAAGAGTAATCAAGAGGATGGTAGAAAGCCTCTATAGGACAGAAGAAGTTAATAAAGCATTAGAAACAGGAAACATTAATAAGGACCGAGAAGAAAAGAAGAGTAATCAAGAGGATGGTAGAAAGCCTCTAGGACAGAAGAAGTTAATGGGGAAGCATTAGACAACAGAAACATTACTAAGGACCGAGAAGAAAAGAAGAGCACCCAAGAGGACGGTAGAGCTCTAGGACAGAAGAAGTTAATGGGTGCAGCGATTAGACAACAGAAACATTACTAAGGACCGAGAAGAAAAGAAGAGTAATCAGGAGGATGGTAGAAAGCCTCTAGGACAGAAGAAGTTAATGGGTGTGGAAGCATTAGACAACAGAAACATTACTAAGGACCGAGAAGAAAAGAAGAGTAATCAAGAGGATGGTAGAAAGCCTCTAGGACAGAAGAAGTTACTGGGTGTGGAAGCATTAGACAACAGAAACATTACTAAGGACCGAGAAGAAAAGAAGAGTAATCAAGAGGATGGTAGAAAGCCTCTAGGACAGAAGAAGTTACTGGGTGTGGAAGCATTAGACAACAGAAACATTACTAAGGACTGAGAAGAAAAAGAAGAGTAATCAAGAGGATTATAGAAAGCTCTAGGACAGAAGAAGTTACTGGGTGTGGAAGCATTAGACAGTCAGAAACATTACGAAGGACCGAGAAGAAAAGAAGAGTAATCAGGAGGATGTAGAAAGCCTTAGGACAGAAGAAGTTAATGTGTGGAAGTATTTGACAACAGAAACATTAATAAGGACCGAGAAGCAAAGAAGATAATCAGGAGGATGGTAGAAAGCCTCTAGGACAGAAGAAGTTAATGGGTGTGGAAGCATTAGACAACAGAAACATTACTAAGGACCGAGAAGTAAAGAAGAGTAATCAGGAGGATGGTAGGAAAGCTCCTAGGACAGAAGAAGTTACTGTGGAAGCATTAGGCAACAGAAACATTACTAAGGACCGAGAAGAAAAGAAGAGTAATCAAGAGGATGGTAGAAAGCCCTCAGGACAGAAGAAGTTACTTGGGTGTGGGCATTGGACAACAGAAACATTACGAAGGACCGAGAAGAAAAAAGAAGAGTAATCAGGAGGATGGTAGAAAGCTCTAGGACAGAAGAAGTTAATGGGGTGTGGAAGCATTAGACAACAGAAACATTACTAAGGACCGAGAAGTAAAGAAGAGTAATCAGGAGGATGGTAGAAAGCCTCTAGGACAGAAGAAGTTACTGGGTGGGTTTACTAGACAACAGAAACATTACTAAGGACCGAGAAGTAAAGAAGAGTAATCAGGAGGATGGTAGAAAGCTCTACAGGGACAGAAGAAGTTACTGGGTGTGGAAGCATTAGGCAACAGAAACATTACTAAGGACCGAGAAGAAAAGAAGAGTAATCAAGAGGATGGTAGAAAGCCTCTAGACAGAAGAAGTTACTGGGTGTGGAAGCATTAGACAACAGAAACATTACGAAGGACCGAGAAGAAAAGAAGAGTAATCAGGAGGATGGTAGAAAGCCTCTAGACAGAAGAAGTTGAAGCAGGTGGAAGCATTAGACAACAGAAACATTACTAAGGACCGAGAAGTAAAGAAGAGTAATCAGGAGGATGGTAGAAAGCCTCTAGGACAGAAGAAGTTAATGGGTGTGGAAGCATTAGACAACAGAAACATTACTAAGGACCGAGAAGTAAAGAAGAGTAATCAGGAGGATGGTAGAAAGCCTCTAGGACAGAAGAAGTTACTGGGTGTGGAAGCATTAGGCAACAGAAACATTACTAAGGACCGAGAAGAAAAGAAGAGTAATCAAGAGGATGGTAGAAAGCTCCTAGGACAGAAGAAGTTACCGGTGGTGGAAGCATTAGACAACAGAAACATTACTAAGGACCGAGAAGAAAAGAAGAGTAATCAAGAGGATGGTAGAAAGTTCTAGACAGAAGAAGTTAGCAGAAGGTGGAAGCATTAGACAACAGAAACATTACTAAGGACCGAGAAGAAGAAGAGTAATCAAGAGGATGGTAGAAAGCCTCTAGGACAGAAGAAGTTAATGGGTGTGGAAGCATTAGACAACAGAAACATTACTAAGGACCGAGAAGAAAAGAAGAGTAATCAGGAGGATGGTAGAAAGCCTCTAGGACAGAAGAAGTTACTGAGTGTGGAAGCATTAGACAACAGAAACATTACTAAGGACCGAGAAGAAAAGAAGAGTAATCAAGAGATGGTAGAAAGCTCTAGGATGGTAGCAGTTACTGGGTGTGGAAGCATTAGACAACAGAAACATTACTAAGGACCGAGAAGGCAAGAAGAGTAATCAAGAGGATGGTAGAAAGCCTCTAGGACAGAAGAAGTTAATGGGTGTGGAAGCATTAGACAACAGAAACATTACTAAGGACTGAGAAGAAAAGAAGAGTAATCAGGAGGATGGTAGAAAGCTTCCCAGGGGACAGAAGAAGTTACTGGAGTGTGGAAGCATTAGACAACAGAAACATTACTAAGGACTGAGAAGAAGAAGAAGAGTAATCAAGAGGATAGAAAGCCTCTAGGACAGAAGAAGTTACTGGGTGTGGGAGCATTAGACAACAGAAACATTACTAAGGACAGAGAAGAAAAGAAGAGTAATCAAGAGGATGGTAGAAAGTCTTCATGACAGAAGAAGTTACTGAGTGTGGAAGCATTAGACAACAGAAAACATTACTAAGGACCGAGAAGAAAAGAAGAGTAATCAGGAGGATGGCAGAAAGCCTCAGACAGAAGAAAGTTAATGCGGAAGCATTAGACAACAGAAACATTACTAAGGACCGAGAAGAAAAGAAGAGTAATCAGGAGGATGGTAGAAAGCCTCTAGGACAGTAAAGAAGTTACTGTGGGAGCATTAGACAAGAAACATTACTAAGGACCGAGAAGAAAAGAAGAGTAATCAGGAGGATGTAGAAAAGCCCTAGGGACAGAAGAAGTTACTGGGTGTGTGGAACACGACAACAGAAACATTACTAAGGACCGAGAAGAAAAGAAGAGTAATCAGGAGGATGGTAGAAAGCTCTCTAGGGACAGAAGAAGTTACTGGGGTGTGGGAGCACATTAGACAACAGAAACATTACTAAGGACTGAGAAGAAAAGAAGAGTAATCAGGAGGATGGCAGAAAGCCTCTAGGACAAGAAGTTACTGGGTGGAGCATTAGACAACAGAAACATTACTAAGGACTGAGAAGAAAAGAAGAGTAATCAGAGGATGGTAGAAAGTCTTCAGGACAGAAGAAGTTACTGGTGGGAGCATTAGACAACAGAAACATTACTAAGGACCGAGAAGAAAAGAAGAGTAATCAGGAGGATGGTAGAAAGCCTCTAGGACAGAAGAAGTTACTGGGTGTGGAAGCATTAGACAACAGAAACATTACTAAGGACCGAGAAGAAAAGAAGAGTAATCAGGAGGATGGTAGAAAGCCTCTGGACAGAAGAAGTTACTGGGTGGGAGCATTAGACAACAGAAACATTACTAAGGACCGAGAAGAAAAGAAGAGTAATCAGGAGGATGGTAGAAAGTCTTCTAGGACAGAAGAAGTTACTGGGTAGAAGCATTAGACAACAGAAACATTACTAAGGACCGAGTAGAAAAGAAGAGTAATCTGCAGGACAGAAAGCCTCTAGGACAGAAGAAGTTACTGGGTGTGGAAGCATTAGACAACAGAAACATTACTAAGGACCGAGTAGAAAAGAAGAGTAATCAGAGATGGTAGAAAGCTCCTCTAGGACAGAAGAAAGTTACTGGGTGTAGGGGGATATTAGATGTAACAGAAACATTACTAAGGACCGAGAAGAAAAGAAGAGTAATCAGGAGGATGGTAGAAAGCTCTAGGACAGAAGAAGTTACTGGGTGTGGAAGCATTAGACAACAGAAACATTACTAAGGACCGAGTAGAAAAGAAGAGTAATCAGGAGGATGGTAGAAAGCCTCTAGGACAGAAGAAGTTACTGGGTGGAAGCATTAGACAACAGAAACATTACTATGACCGAGAGAAAAAGAAGAGTAATCAGGAGGATGGTAGAAAGCCTCTAGGACAGAAGAAGTTACTGGGTGTGGAAGCATTAGACAACAGAAACATTACTAAGGACCGAGTAGAAAAGAAGAGTAATCAGGAGGATGGTGAAAGCCCTAGGACAGAAGAAGTTACTGGGTGTGGAAGCATTAGACAACAGAAAACATTAATAAGGACCGAGTAGAAAAGAAGAGTAATCAGGAGGATGGTAGAAAGCCTCTAGGACAGAAGAAGTTACTGGGTGTGGAAGCATTAGACAACAGAAACATTACTAAGGACCGAGTAGAAAAGAAGAGTAATCAGGAGGATGGTAGAAAGCTCTAGGACAGAAGAAGTTACTGGGTGTGGAAGCATTAGACAACAGAAACATTACTAAGGACCGAGTAGAAAAGAAGAGTAATCAGGAGGATGGTAGAAAGCCTCTAGGACAGAAGAAGTTAACGGTGTGGAAGCATTAGACAACAGAAACATTACTAAGGACCGAGTAGAAAAGAAGAGTAATCAGGAGGATGGTAGAAAGCTCTAGGGACAGAAGAAGTTACTGGGTGTGGAAGCATTAGACAACAGAAACATTACTAAGGACCGAGTAGAAAAGAAGAGTAATCAGGAGGATGGTAGAAAGCCTCTAGGACAGAAGAAGTTACTGGGTGTGGAAGCATTAGACAACAGAAACATTACTAAGGACCGAGAAGAAAAGAAGAGTAATCAGGAGGATGGTAGAAAGCCTCTAGGACAGAAGAAGTTAATGGTGTGGAAGCATTAGACAACAGAAACATTACTAAGGACCGAGAAGAAAAGAAGAGTAATCAGGAGGATGGTAGAAAGCCTCTAGGACAGAAGAAGTTACTGGTGTGGGAGCATTGGACAACAGAAACATTACTAAGGACCGAGAAGAAAAGAAGAGTAATCAGGAGGATGGTGAGAGTTCTTCAGGACAGTAAAGAAGCACGGGTGTGGAAGCATTAGACAACAGAAACATTACTAAGGACCGAGAAGAAAAGAAGAGTAATCAGGAGGATGGTAGAAAGCCTCTAGACAGAAGAAGTTACTGGGTGTGGGAGCATTGGACAACAGAAACATTACTAAGGACCGAGAAGAAAAGAAGAGTAATCAGAGGATGGTAGAAAGCCTCTAGGACAGAAGAAGTTAATGGGTGTGGAAGCATTAGACAAGAAACATTACTAAGGACCGAGAAGAAAAGAAGAGAAAGAATTGTGGAGGATGGCAGAAAGCCTCTAGGACAGAAGAAGTTAATGGGTGTGGAAGCATTAGACAACAGAAACATTACTAAGGACCGAGTAGAAAAGAAGAGTAATCAGGAGGATGGTAGAAAGCCTCTAGGACAGAAGAAGTTACTGGGTGTGGGAGCATTGGACAACAGAAACATTACTAAGGACCGAGAAGAAAAGAAGAGTAATCAGGAGGATGGTAGAAAGCCTCTAGGACAGAAGAAGTTAATGGGTGTGGAAGCATTAGACAACAGAAACATTACTAAGGACCGAGAAGAAAAGAAGAGTAATCAGGAGGATGGTAGAAAGCCTCTAGGACAGAAGAAGTTAATGGGTGTGGAAGCATTAGACAACAGAAACATTACTAAGGACCGAGTAGAAAAGAAGAGTAATCAGGAGGATGGTAGAAAGCTCTAGGACAGAAGAAGTTACTGGGTGTGGGAGCATTGGGCAACAGAAACATTACTAAGGACCGAGAAGAAAAGAAGAGTAATCAGGAGGATGGTAGAAAGCCTCTAGGACAGAAGAAGTTACTGGGTGTGGAAGCATTAGACAACAGAAACATTACTAAGGACCGAGAAGTAAAGAAGAGTAATCAGGAGGATGGTAGAAAGCTCCTAGGACAGAAGAAGTTAATGGGTGTGGAAGCATTAGACAACAGAAACATTACTAAGGACCGAGTAGAAAAGAAGAGTAATCAGGAGGATGGTAGAAAGCCTCTAGGACAGAAGAAGTTACTGGGTGTGGAAGCATTAGACAAGAGAAACATTACTAAGGACCGAGTAGAAAAGAAGAGTAATCAGGAGGATGGTAGAAAGCCTCTAGGACAGAAGAAGTTAATGCTGGTGTGGAAGCATTAGACAACAGAAACATTACTAAGGACCGAGTAGAAAAGAAGAGTAATCAGGAGGATGGTAGAAAGCCTCAGGGACAGAAGAAGTTACTGGGTGTGGAAGCATTAGACAACAGAAACATTACTAAGGACAGAGAAGAAAAGAAGAGTAATCAGGAGGATGGTAGAAAGCCTCTAGGACAGAAGAAGTTACTGCGTGTGGAAGCATTAGACAACAGAAACATTACTAAGGACCGAGAAGAAAAGAAGAGTAATCAGGAGGATGGTAGAAAGCCTAGGGACAGAAGAAAGAAGGTGGAAGCATTAGACAACAGAAACATTACTAAGGACCGAGAAGAAAAGAAGAGTAATCAGGAGGATGGTAGAAAGCCTCTAGGACAGAAGAAGTTAATGGGTGTGGAAGCATTAGACAACAGAAACATTACTAAGGACCGAGTAGAAAAAGAAGAGTAATCAGGAGGATGAAAGCTCTAGGACAGAAGAAGTTACTTTGGGTGTGGGAGCATTGGACAACAGAAACATTACTAAGGACCGAGAAGAAAAGAAGAGGCAATCAGAGGATGTTAGAAAGCCTCTAGGACAGAAGAAGTTAATGGGTGTGGAAGCATTAGACAACAGAAACATTACTAAGGACCGAGAAGAAAGAAGAGTAATCAGTGAGGATGGTAGAAAGCCTCTAGGACAGAAGAAGTTAATGGGTGTGGAAGCATTAGACAACAGAAACATTACTAAGGACCGAGTAGAAAAGAAGAGTAATCAGGAGGATGGTAGAAAGCCTCTAGGACAGAAGAAGTTACTGGGTGTGGAGCATTGGGCAACAGAAACATTACTAAGGACCGAGAAGAAAAGAAGAGTAATCAGGAGGATGGTAGAAAGCCTCTAGGACAGAAGAAGTTACTGGGTGTGGGAGCATTGGGCAACAGAAACATTACTAAGGACCGAGTAGAAAAGAAGAGTAATCAGGAGGATGGTAGAAAGCCTCTAGGACAGAAGAAGTTACTGGGTGTGGAAGCATTAGACAACAGAAACATTACTAAGGACAGAGAAGAAAAGAAGAGTAACTAGGAGGATGTGGTAGAAAGCCTCTAGGATACAGAAGAAGCTACTGCGTGTGGAAGCATTAGACAACAGAAACATTACTAAGGACTGAGAAGAAAAGAAGAGTAATCAGGAGGATAAAGCCTCTAGGACAGAAGAAGTTAATGGGTGTGGAAGCATTAGACAACAGAAACATTACTAAGGACCGAGAAGAAAAGAAGAGTAATCAGGAGGATGGTAGAAAGCCTCTAGGACAGAAGAAGTTGGGTGTGGAAGCATTAGACAACAGAAACATTACTAAGGACCGAGTAGAAAAGAAGAGTAATCAGGAGGATGGTAGAAAGCCTCTAGGACAGAAGAAGTATTGGGTGTGGGAGCATTGGACAACAGAAACATTACTAAGGACCGAGAAGAAAAAGAAGAGTAATCAGGAGGATGGTAGAAAGCTCTCAGGACAGAAGAAGTTAATGGGTGTGGAAGTATTGGAGAACAGAAACATTACTAAGGACCGAGAAGAAAAGAAGAGTAATCAGGAGGATGGTAGAAAGCCTCTAGGACAGAAGAAGTTAATGGGTGTGGAAGCATTAGACAACAGAAACATTACTAAGGACCGAGTAGAAAAGAAGAGTAATCAGGAGGATGGTAGAAAGCCTCTAGGACAGAAGAAGTTACTGGGTGTGGGAGCATTGGGCAACAGAAACATTACTAAGGACCGAGAAGAAAAGAAGAGTAATCAGGAGGATGGTAGAAAGCCTCTAGGACAGAAGAAGTTACTGGGTGTGGAAGTATTTAGGACAACAGAAACATTACTAAGGACCGAGAAGCAAAGAAGAGTAATCAGGAGGATGGTAGAAAGCCTCTAGACAGAAGAAGTTAATGGGTGTGGAAGCATTAGACAACAGAAACATTACTAAGGACCGAGAAGAAAAGAAGAGTAATCAGGAGGATGGTAGAAAGCCTCTAGGACAGAAGAAGTTAATGGGTGTGGAAGCATTAGACAACAGAAACATTACTAAGGACCGAGTGGAAAAGAAGAGTAATCAGGAGGATGGTAGAAAGCCCTGTGGACAGAAGAAGTTACTGGGTGTGGAAGCATTAGACAACAGAAACATTACTAAGGACCGAGTAGAAAAGAAGAGTAACTTTCAGGAGGATGGTAGAAAGCCTCTAGGACAGAAGAAGTTACTGGGTGTGGAAGCATTAGACAACAGAAACATTACTAAGGACCGAGAAGAAAAGAAGAGTAATCAGGAGGATGGTAGAAAGCCTCTAGGACAGAAGAAGTTAATGGGTGTGGAAGCATTAGACAACAGAAACATTACTAAGGACCGAGAGGAAAAGAAGAGTAATCAGAGTGATGGTAGAAAGCTCTAGACAGAAGAAGTTACTGGGTGTGGAAGCATTAGACAACAGAAACATTACTAAGGACCGAGAAGAAAAGAAGAGTAATCAGGAGGATGGTAGAAAGCCTCTAGGACAGAAGAAGTTAATGGGTGTGGAAGCATTAGACAACAGAAACATTACTAAGGACTGAGAAGAAAGAAGAGTAATCAGGAGGATGGTAGAAAGCTCCTAGGACAGAAGAAGTTAATGGGTGTGGAAGCATTAGACACAACAGAAACATTACTAAGGACCGAGTAGAAAAGAAGAGTAATCAGGAGGATGGTAGAAAGTTCTAGGACAGAAGAAGTTACTGGGTGTGGAAGCATTAGACAACAGAAACATTACTAAGGACCGAGTAGAAAAGAAGAGTAATCAGGAGGATGGTAGAAAGCCTCTAGGACAGAAGAAGTTACTGGGTGTGGAAGCATTAGACAACAGAAACATTACTAAGGACCGACAGAAAAGAAGAGTAATCAGGAGGATGGTAGAAAGCCTCTGTGGACAGTGAAGTTACTGGGTGTGGAAGCATTAGATAACAGAAACATTACTAAGGACCGAGTAGAAAAGAAGAGTAATCAGGAGGATGGTAGAAAGCCTCTAGGACAGAAGAAGTTAATGGGTGTGGAAGCATTAGACAACAGAAACATTACTAAGGACCGAGAAGAAAAGAAGAGTAATCAGGAGGATGGTAGAAAGCTCCTCTAGGACAGAAGAAGTTACTGGTGGTGGTGCTATTGAGCAACAGAAACATTACTAAGGACCGAGTAGAAAAGAAGAGTAATCAGGAGGATGGTAGAAAGCCTCTAGGACAGAAGAAGTTACTGGGTGTGAAGCATTAGACAACAGAAACATTACTAAGGACCGAGTAGAAAAGAAGAGTAATCAGGAGGATGGTAGAAAGCCTCTAGGACAGAAGAAGTTACTGGGTGTGGAAGCATTAGACAACAGAAACATTACTAAGGACCGAGTAGAAAAGAAGAGTAATCAGGAGGATGGTAGAAAGCCTCTAGGACAGAAGAAGTTACTGGGTGGGAAGCATTAGACAACAGAAACATTACTAAGGACCGAGTAGAAAAGAAGAGTAATCAGGAGGATGGTAGAAAGCCTTCGTGGACAGAAGAAGTTACTGGGTGTGGAAGCATTAGACAACAGAAACATTACTAAGGACCGAGTAGAAAAGAAGAGTAATCAGGAGGATGGTAGAAAGCCTCTAGACAGAAGAAGTTAATGGGTGTGGAAGAACAGATGAAACAGAAACATTACTAAGGACCGAGAAGAAAAGAAGAGTAATCAGGAGGATGGTAGAAAGTCTCTATAGGACAGAAGAAGTTACTGGGTGTGGAAGCATTAGACAACAGAAACATTACTAAGGACCGAGAAAGAAGAGTAATCAGGAGGATGGTAGAAAGCCTTCTAGGACAGAAGAAGTTACTGGGTGTGGAAGCATTAGACAACAGAAACATTACTAAGGACCGAGTAGAAAAGAAGAGTAATCAGGAGGATGGTAGAAAGCCTCTAGGACAGAAGAAGTTACTGGGTGGAAGCATTAGACAACAGAAACATTACTAAGGACCGAGTAGAAAAGAAGAGTAATCAGGAGGATGGTAGAAAGCCTCTTAGGACAGAAGAAGTTAATGGGTGTGGAAGCATTAGACAACAGAAACATTACTAAGGACCGAGTAGAAAAGAAGAGACCCAGTGAGGATGGTGAAAGCTCTAGACAGAAGAAGTTACTGGGTGTGGAAGCATTAGACAACAGAAACATTGTTCATAAGGACCGAGTAGAAAAGAAGAGTAATCAGGAGGATGGTAGAAAGCCTCTAGGACAGAAGAAGTTACTGGGTGTGGAAGCATTAGACAACAGAAACATTACTAAGGACCGAGTAGAAAGAAGAGAATCAGGGAGGATGGTAGAAAGCCTCTAGACAAAGAAGAAGGGTGTGGAAGCATTAGACAACAGAAACATTACTAAGGACTGACAGTTAAAAAGAGTAATCAGGAGATGGTAGGAAAGCCCTAGGACAGAAGAAGTTAATGGGTGTGGAAGCATTAGACAAATAGAAACATTACTAAGGACCGAGAAGAAAGAAGAGTAATCAGGAGGGATGGTAGAAAGCCTCTAGGACAGAAGAAGTTAATGGTGTGGAAGCATTAGACAACAGAAACATTACTAAGGACCGAGAAGTAAAGAAGAGTAATCAGGAGGATGGTAGAAAGCCTCTAGGACAGAAGAAGTTAATGGGTGTGGATGCATTAGACAACAGAAACATTACTAAGGAATTGAGAAGAAAAGAAGAGTAATCAGAGGATACAAGAAAGCCTCTAGGACAGAAGAAGTTAATGGGTGGAAGCATTAGACAACAGAAACATTACTAAGGACCGAGTAGAAAAGAAGAGTAATCAGGAGGATGGTAGAAAGCCTCTTAGGACAGAAGAAGTTACTGGGTGTGGAAGCAACAGACAAACAGAAACATTACTAAGGACCGAGTAGAAAAGAAGAGAATCAGGAGGATGGTAGAAAGTCAGGACAGAAGAAGTTAATGGGTGTGGAAGCATTAGACAACAGAAACATTACTAAGGACCGAGTAGAAAAGAAGAGTAATCAGGAGGATGGTAGAAAGCCTCTAGGACAGAAGAAGTACGGGTGTGGAAGCATTAGACAACAGAACATTACTAAGGACCGAGTAGAAAGAAGAGTAATCAGGAGGATGGTAGAAAGCTCTAGGACAGAAGAAGTTAATGGGTGTGGAAGCATTAGACAACAGAAACATTACTAAGGACCGAGTAGAAAGAAGAGTAATCAGGAGGATGGTAGAAAGCCTCTAGGACAGAAGAAGTTAATGGGTGTGGAAGCATTAGACAACAGAAACATTACTAAGGACCGAGAAAAGAAGAGTAATCAGAGTGATGGTAGAAAGCTCTAGGACAGAAGAAGTTACTGGTGTGGAAGCATTAGACAACAGAAACATTACTAAGGACCGAGTAGAAAGAAGAGGTTCAGAGGATGGTAGAAAGCCTCTGTATAGTAAGAAGTTAATGGGTGTGGAAGCATTAGACAACAGAAACATTACTAAGGACTGAGAGAAAGAAGAGTAATCAGGAGGATGGTAGAAAGCCTCTAGACAGAAGAAGCAGAAGGGTGTGGAAGCATTAGACAACAGAATATTGGCTAAGGACCGAGTAGAAAAGAAGAGTAATCAGGAGGATGGTAGAAAGCCTCTAGGACAGAAGAAGTTACTGGGTGTGGAAGCATTAGACAACAGAAACATTACTAAGGACCGAGTAGAAAAGAAGAGTAATCAGGAGGATGGTAGAAAGCCTAGGACAGAAGAAGTTACTGGGTGGGGAAGGAATAGATAACAACATTAAGGACCGAGTAGAAAAGAAGAGTAATCAGGAGGATGGTAGAAAGCCTCTAGGACAGAAGAAGTTACTGGGTGTGGAAGCATTAGACAACAGAAACATTACTAAGGACCGAGTAGAAAAGAAGAGTAATCAGGAGGATGGTAGAAAGCCTCTAGGACAGAAGAAGTTAATGGGTGTGTACATTAGACAACAGAAACATTACTACAGACCGAGTAGAAAAGAAGAGTAATCAGGAGGATGGTAGAAAGCCTCTAGGACAGAAGAAGTTAATGGGTGAAGCATTAGACAACAGAAACATTACTAAGGACCGAGTAGAAAAGAAGAGTAATCAGGAGGATGGTAGAAAGCCTTCTAGACAGAAGAAGTTACTGGGTGTGGAAGCATTAGACAACAGAAATATTACTAAGGACCGAGTAGAAAAGAAGAGTAATCAGGAGGATGGTAGAAAGCCTCTAGGACAGAAGAAGTTAATGGGTGGAAGCATTAGACAACAGAAACATTACTAAGGACCGAGTAGAAAAGAAGAGTAATCAGGAGGATGGTAGAAAGCTCTAGGACAGAAGAAGTTACTGGGTGTGGAAGCATTAGACAACAGAAACATTACTAAGGACCGAGTAGAAAAGAAGAGTAATCAGAGGACAGAAAGCTCTCAGGACAGAAGAAGTTAATGCGTGAAGTACGATAACAGAAACATTACCAAGGACCGAGTAGAAAAGAAGACAACTTCAAGAGGATGGTAGAAAGCCTCTAGGACAGAAGAAGTTACTGGTGTGGAAGCATTAGACAACAGAAACATTACTAAGGACCGAGTAGAAAAGAAGAGTAATCAGGAGGATGGTAGAAAGCCTCTAGGACAGAAGAAGTTAATGGGTGTGGAAGCATTAGACAACAGAAACATTACTAAGGACCGAGTAGAAAAGAAGAGTAATCAGGAGGATGGTAGAAAGCCTCTAGGAGTGAAGAAGTTAATGGTGGTAAGCATTAGACAACAGAAACATTACTATGACCGAGTAGAAAAAGTTGAAGAGCAATCAGAGGATGGTAGAAAGCCTCTAGGACAGAAGAAGTTACTGGCAGGAAGCATTAGACAACAGAAACATTACTAAGACTGAGTAGAAAGAAGAGTAATCAGGAGGATGGTAGAAAGCCTCTAGGACAGAAGAAAGTGCTAATGGTGGGAAGCATAGAGCACAGAAACATTAATAATAAGACCGAGAAGTAAGAAGAGTAATCTAGAGATGGTAAGTTTCTAGGACAGAAGAAGTTAATGTGTGGAAGCATTAGACAACAGAAACATTACTAAGGATCTGAGAAGAGAAAGAAGAGTAACCAGGAGGATGGTAGAAAAAAGCCTCTAGGACAGAAGAAGTTAATGGGTGTGGAAGCATTAGACAACAGAAACATTACTAAGGACCGAGAAGTAAAGAAGAGTAATCAGGAGGATGGTAGAAAGCCTCTAGGTCAGAAATAGTTAATGGGGTGGGGATGCATAGACAAACAGAAACATTACTAAGGACCGAGAAGAAAAGAAGAGTAATCAGAGGATACAAGAAAGCCCCTAGGACAGAAGAAGTTAGACAAAAGAAGGCTACTATTGGGTCAGAACATTACCAGAGCAAGAATCGAGTAGAAAAGAAGAATTATGAGGACAGCAGTGTTTCTGACATTGAAGAAGTTACTGGGTGTGGAAGCATTAGACAACAGAAACATTACTAAGGACCGAGTAGAAAAGAAGAGAATGTCAGGAGGATGGTAGAAAGCCTTCTTAGACAAAGAAGTTAACGGTAAAGCATTAGACAACAGAAACATTACTAAGGACCGAGTAGAAAAGAAGAGTAATCAGGAGGATGGTAGAAAGCCTCTAGGACAGAAGAAGTTAATGGGTGTGGAAGCATTAGACAACAGAAACATTACTAAGGACCGAGTAGAAAAGAAGAGTAATCAGGAGGATGGTAGAAAGCCTCTAGGACAGAAGAAGTTACTGGGTGTAAAGGCTTTAGACAACAGAAACACACAAGGACCGAGTAGAAAAGATGAGTAATCAGGAGGATGGTAGAAAGCCTCAGGACAGAAGAAGAAGGGTGTGGAAGCATTAGACAACAGAAACATTACTAAGGACCGAGTAGAAAAGAAGAGTAATCAGGAGGATGGTAGAAAGCCTCTAGGACAGAAGAAGTTACTGGGTGTGGAAGCATTAGACAACAGAAACATTACTAAGGACCGAGTAGAAAAGAAGAGTAATCAGGAGGATGGTAGAAAGTCTTCTAGGACAAGAAGTTACTGGGTGTGGAAGCATTAGACAACAGAAACATTACTAAGGACCGAGTAGAAAAAAGAAGAGTAACTATATGGATGATGGTAGAAAGCCCAGGATAAGGAAGTTAGCACGGGTGAAGCATTAGACAACAGAAACATTGACAAGGACCGAGGAGAAGAAGAGTAATCAGGAGGATGGTAGAAAGCCTCTAGGACAGAAGAAGTTAATGGGTGTGGAAGCATTAGACAACAGAAACATTACTAAGGACCGAGTAGAAAGAAGAGTAATCAGGAGGATGGTAGAAAGCCTCTAGGACAGAAGAAGTTACTGGGTGTGGAAGCATTAGACAACAGAAACATTACTAAGGACCGAGTAGAAAAGAAGAGTAATCAGGAGGATGGTAGAAAGCCTCTAGGACAGAAGAAGTTAATGGGTGTGGAAGCATTAGACAACAGAAACATTACTAAGGACCGAGAAGTAAAGAAGAGTAATCAGGAGGATGGTAGAAAGCCTCTAGGACAGAAGAAGTTAATGGTGTGGAAGCATTAGACAACAGAAACATTACTAAGGACTGAGAAGAAAAAGAAGAGTAATCAGGAGGATGGTAGAAAGCTCTAGGGACAGAAGAAGTTAATGGGTGTGGAAGCATTAGACAACAGAAACATTACTAAGGACTGAGAAGTAAAATAAGAGGGAATCAGGAGGATGCAGAAAGCCTCAGGGACAGAAGAAGTTAATGGGTGTGGAAGCATTAGACAACAGAAACACACAAGGACTGAGAAGAAGAAGAGTAAAATCAGGAGGATGTAGAAAGCCTCAGGACAGAAGAAGTTAATGGGTGTGGAAGCATTAGACAACAGAAACATTACTAAGGACTGAGTAGGCGCATGAAGAGTAATCAGGAGGATGGTGGAAAGCTCTCTAGGACAGAAGAAGTTACTGGGTGGGGAAGATGAGACAAAATTAAAAACATTACTAAGGACCGAGTAGAAAAGAAGAGTAATCAGGAGGATGGTAGAAAGCCTCTAGGACAAAGAAGTTACTGGGTGTGGAAGCATTAGACAACAGAAACATTACTAAGGACCGAGTAGAAAAGAAGAGTAATCAGGAGGATGGTAGAAAGCCTCTAGGACAGAAGAAGTTAATGGGTGTGGAAGCATTAGACAACAGAAACATTACTAAGGACCGAGTAGAAAAGAAGAGTAATCAGGAGGATGGTAGAAAGCTCTTAGGACAGAAGAAGTTACTGGGTGTGGAAGCATTAGACAACAGAAACATTACTAAGGACCGAGTAGAAAAGAAGAGTAATCAGGAGGATGGTAGAAAGCCTCTAGGACAGAAGAAGTTAATGGGTGTGGAAGCATTAGACAACAGAAACATTACTAAGGACCGAGTAGAAAAGAAGAGTAATCAGGAGGATGGTAGAAAGCCTCTAGGACAGAAGAAGTTAATGGGTAAGGAAGCATTAGACAACAGAAACATTACTAAGGACCGAGTAGAAAAGAAGAGTAATCAGAGGATGGTAGAAAGCTCCTCTAGGACAGAAGAAGTTACTGGTGTGGAAGCATTAGACAACAGAAACATTACTAAGGACCGAGTAGAAAAGAAGAGTAATCAGGAGGATGGCAGAAAGTTTCAGGACAGTGAAGAAGTTAATGGGTGTGGAAGCATTAGACAACAGAAACATTACTAAGGACCGAGAAGTAAAGAAGAGTAATCAGGAGGATGGTAGAAAGCCTCTAGGACAGAAGAAGTTAATGGGTGTGGAAGCATTAGACAACAGAAACATTACTAAGGACCGAGAAGAAAAGAAGAGTAATCAGGAGGATGGTAGAAAGCCTTTAGGACAGAAGAAGTACGGTGTGGAAGCATTAGACAACAGAAACATTACTAAGGACCGAGAAGTAAAGAAGAGTAATCAGGAGGATGGTAGAAAGCCTCTAGGACAGAAGAAGTTAATGGGTGTGGATGCATTAGACAACAGAAACATTACTAAGGACCGAGAAGAAAAGAAGAGTAATCAGAGGATACAAGAAAGCCTCTAGACAGAAGAAGTTAATGGGTGTGGAAGCATTAGACAACAGAAACATTACTAAGGACCGAGTAGAAAAGAAGAGTAATCAGGAGGATGGTAGAAAGCCTCTAGGACAGAAGAAGTTACTGGGTGTGGAAGCATTAGACAACAGAAACATTACGAAGACCGAGTAGAAAGAAGGAGAATCAGGAGGATGGAAAGCCTCTAGGACAGAAGAAGTTAATGGGTGTGGAAGCATTAGACAACAGAAACATTACTAAGGACCGAGTAGAAAAGAAGAGTAATCAGGAGGATGGTAGAAAGCCTCTAGGACAGAAGAAGTTAATGGGTGTGGAAGCATTAGACAACAGAAACATTACTAAGGACCGAGTAGAAAAGAAGAGTAATCAGGAGGATGGTAGAAAGCCTCTAGGACAGAAGAAGTTACTGGGTGTGGAAGCATTAGACAACAGAAACATTACTAAGGACCGAGTAGAAAAGATGAGTAATCAGGAGGATGGTAGAAAGCCCTAGGACAGAAGAAGTTAATGGGTGTGGAAGCATTAGACAACAGTAGCAGACACTAAGGACCGAGTAGAAAAGAAGAGAATCAGGAGGATGGTAGAAAGCCTTCTAGGACAGAAGAAGTTACTGGGTGTGGGGGCATTAGACAACAGAAACATTAGCTAAGGACCGAGTAGAAAAGAAGAGTAATCAGAGGATGGTAGAAAGCTCTAGGACTGTAAAGAAGTTACTGGGTGTGGAAGCATTAGACAACAGAAACATTACTAAGGACCGAGTAGAAAAGAAGAGTAACTGTGGAGGATGGTAGAAAGCCTCTAGGACAGAAGAAGTTAATGGGTGTGGGGCTACTGACAAACAGAAACATTACTAAGGACCGAGTAGAAAAGAAGAGTAATCAGAGGATGGTAGAAAGCCTCTAGGACAGAAGAAGTTAATGGGTGTGGAAGCATTAGACAACAGAAACATTACTAAGGACCTCTATAGAAAAGAAAATCAGTGAGGATGGTAGAAAGCCTCTAGGATGAAGAAGTTACTGGGTGGAAGCATTAGACAACAGAAACATTACTTACAATTATAGGAAAAGAAGATGAATCTGTGAGGATGGCAGAAAGCTCCTCTAGGACAGAAGAAGTTAATGGGTGTGGAAGCATTAGACAACAGAAACATTACTAAGGACCGAGAAGCAAAAGAAGAGTAATCAGGAGGATGGTAGAAAGCTTCAGGACAGAAGAAGTTAATGGGTGTGGAAGCATTAGACAACAGAAACATTACTAAGGACCGAGAAGAAAAGAAGAGTAATCAGGAGGATGGTAGAAAGCCTCTAGGACAGAAGAAGTTAATGGGTGTGGAAGCATTAGACAACAGAAACATTTACTAAGGACTGAGAAGTAAAGAAGAGTAATTGTGGGAGGATGGTGAGAAAGCCTAGGACAAATAGTTAATGTGGGTGTGTAGCTACTAGACAACAGAAACATTACTAAGGACTATAAAGAAAAGAAGAGTAATCAGGAGGATGGTAGAAAGCCTCTAGGACAGAAGAAGTTAATGGGTGTGGAAGCATTAGACAACAGAAACATTACTAAGGACTTGAGTAGAAAAGAAGAGTAATCAGGAGGAATGGTAGAAAGCCTCTAGGACAGAAGAAGTTACTGGGTGTAGGAAGGCACAGATAAAGAAACATTACTAAGGACCGAGTAGAAAAGAAGAGTAATCAGAGGATGGTAGAAAGCCTCTAGGACAGAAGAAGTTACTGGGTGTGGAAGCATTAGACAACAGAAACATTACTAAGGACCGAGTAGAAAAGAAGAGTAATCAGGAGGATGGTAGAAAGCCTCTAGGACAGAAGAAGTTACTGGGTGTGGAAGCATTAGACAACAGAAACATTACTAAGGACCGAGTAGAAAAGAAGAGTAATCAGGAGGATGGTAGAAAGCCTCTAGGACAGAAGAAGTTACTGGGTGTGGAAGCATTAGACAACAGAAACATTACTAAGGACCGAGTAGAAAAGAAGAGTAATCAGGAGGATGGTAGAAAGCCTCTAGGACAGAAGAAGTTACTGGGTGTGGAAGCATTAGACAACAGAAACATTACTAAGGACCGAGTAGAAAAGAAGAGTAATCAGGAGGATGGTAGAAAGCCTTCTAGGACAGAAGAAGTACGTATGTGGAAGCATTAGACAACAGAAACATTACTAAGGACCGAGTAGAAAAGAAGAGTAATCAGGAGGATGGTAGAAAGCCTCTAGGACAGAAGAAGTTACTGGGTGTGGAAGCATTAGACAACAGAAACATTACTAAGGACCGAGTAGAAAAGAAGAGTAATCAGGAGGATGGTAGAAAGCTCTCAGGGACAGAAGAAGTTACTGGGTGTGGAAGCATTAGACAACAGAAACATTACTAAGGACCGAGAAAAGAAGAGTAATCAGGAGGATGGTAGAAAGCCTCTAGGACAGAAGAAGTTACTGGGTGTGGAAGCATTAGACAATGTGAATATTGATGGTGACCGAGTAGAAAAGAAGAGTAATCAGGAGGATGGTAGAAAGCCTCTAGGACAGAAGAAGTTACTGGGTGTGGAAGAATGAGACAAATAAACATTACTAAGGACCGAGTAGAAAAGAAGAGTAATCAGGAGGATGGTAGAAAGCCTCAGGACAGAAGAAGTTACTGGGTGTGGAAGCATTAGACAACAGAAACATTACTGCTAAGGACCGAGTAGAAAAGAAGAGTAACTTAGGAGGATGGTAGAAAGCCTCTAGGACAGAAGAAGTTACTGGGTGTGACATTAGACAACAGAAACATTACTAAGGACCGAGTAGAAAAGAAGAGTAATCAGGAGGATGGTAGAAAGCCTCTAGGACAGAAGAAGTTAATGGGGTGGGGAAGCATTAGACAACAGAAACATTACTAAGGACCGAGTAGAAAAGAAGAGTAATCAGGAGGATGGTAGAAAGCTCTAGGACAGAAGAAGTTACTGTGGAAGCATTAGACACAGGAACATTAGCTATGTGGACCGAGTAGAAAAGAAGAGTAATCAGGAGGATGGTAGAAAGCCTTTTGTGACAAAGGTTAATGGGTGGGAAGCATTAGAAAGGGAACAGAAACATTACTAAGGACTGAGAAGAAAAGAAGAGTAATCAGGAGGATGGTAGAAAGCCTCTAGGACAGAAGAAGTTACTGGGTGTGGGAAGCATTAGACAACAGAAACATTACTAAGGACTGAGTGAAAAAGAAGAGTAATCAGAGGGATGGTAGAAAGCCTCTAGGACAGCAGTTAGTTACTGGGTGTGGAAGCATTAGAGCAACAGAAACATTACTAAGGACCGAGTAGAAAAGAAGAGTAATCAGAGGATGGTAGAAAGCCTCTAGGACAGAAGAAGTTAATGGGTGTGGAAGCATTAGACAACAGAAACATTACTAAGGACCGAGTAGAAAAGAAGAGTAATCAGGAGGATGGTAGAAAGCCTCTAGACAGAAGAAGTTACTGGGTGTGGAAGCATTAGACAACAGAAACATTACTAAGGACCGAGTAGAAAAGAAGAGTAATCGAGGGAGGATGGTAGAAAGCCTCTAGGACAGGGGTGAAGTAAGGGAAGCATTAGACAACAGAAACATTACTAAGGACCGAGAAGAAAAGAAGAGTAATCAGGAGGATGGTAGAAAGCCTCTAGGACAGAAGAAGTTACTGGGTGTGGAAGCATTAGACAACAGAAACATTACTAAGGACCGAGTAGAAAAGAAGAGTAATCAGGAGGATGGTAGAAAGCTTCTAGGACAGAAGAAGTTACTGGGTGTGGAAGCATTAGACAACAGAAACATTACTAAGGACCGAGTAGAAAAGAAGAGTAATCAGGAGGATGGTAGAAAGCCTCAGGGACAGAAGAAGTTAATGGGTGTGGAAGCATTAGACAACAGAAACATTACTAAGGACCGAGTAGAAAAGAAGAGTAATCAGAGATTAAGAAAGTCTCTAGGACAGAAGAAGTTACTGGGTGTGGAAGCATTAGACAACAGAAACATTACTAAGGACCGAGTAGAAAAGAAGAGTAATCAGGAGGATGGTAGAAAGCCTCTAGGACAGAAGAAGTTAATGGGTGTGGAAGCATTAGACAACAGAAACATTACTATGACCGAGAAGAAAAGAAGAGTAATCAGGAGGATGGTAGAAAGCCCTTAGGACAGAAGAAGTTACTGGGTGTGGAAGCATTAGACAACAGAAACATTACTAAGGACCGAGTAGAAAAGAAGAGTAATCAGGAGGATGGTAGAAAGCCTCTAGGACAGAAGAAGTTACTGGGTGTGGAAGCATTAGACAACAGAAACATTACTAAGGACCGAGTAGAAAAGAAGAGCAATCAGGAGGATGGTAGAAAGCTCTCTAGGACAGAAGAAGTTACTGGGTGTGGAAGCATTAGACAACAGAAACATTACTAAGGACCGAGTAGAAAAGAAGAGTAATCAGGAGGATGGTAGAAAGCCTCTAGGACAGAAGAAGTTAATGGGTGTGGAAGCATTAGACAACAGAAACATTACTAAGGACCGAGAAGAAAAGAAGATAATCAGGAGGATATAGAAAGCTTCCTCAGGACAGAAGAAGTTACTTCTGGTGTGGAAGCATTAGACAACAGAAACATTACTAAGGACCGAGTAGAGGCAGAGGCATCAGAGGATGGTAGAAAGCTCTAGGACAGAAGAAGTTACTGTGGAAGCATTAGGCAACAGAAACATTACTAAGGACCGAGAAGAAAAGAAGAGTAATCAGGAGGATGGTAGAAAGCTCTAGGACAGAAGAAGTTAATGCGGAAGCATTAGACAACAGTGAAACATTACTAAGGACCGAGAAGTAAAGAAGAGTAATCAGGAGGATGGTAGAAAGCCTCTAGGACAGAAGAAGTTAATGGGTGTAAGCATTAGACAACAGAAACATTACTAAGGACCGAGTAGAAAAGAAGAGTAATCAGGAGGATGGTAGAAAGCCTCTAGGACAGAAGAAGTTAATGGGTGGAAGCATAGGACAACAGAAACATTACTATGACCGAGAAGAAAAAGAAGAGTAATCAGGAGGATGGTAGAAAGCTCTAGGACAGAAGAAGTTAATGGGTGTGGAAGCATTAGACAACAGAAACATTACTAAGGACCGAGTAGAAAAGAAGAGTAATCAGGAGGATGGTAGAAAGCTCCTAGGACAGAAGAAGTTAATGGGTGTGGAAGCATTAGACAACAGAAACATTACTAAGGACCGAGAAGAAAAGAAGAGTAATCAGGAGGATGGTAGAAAGCCTCTAGGACAGAAGAAGTTACTGGGTGTGGAAGCATTAGACAACAGAAACATTACTAAGGACCGAGTAGAAAAGAAGAGTAATCAGGAGGATGGTGAAAGCTCTCAGGACAGAAGAAGTTAATGGTGTGGAAGCATTAGAC
Source organism: Ascarosepion bandense (assembly GCA_037127315.1). Taxonomy (NCBI): domain Eukaryota; kingdom Metazoa; phylum Mollusca; class Cephalopoda; order Sepiida; family Sepiidae; genus Ascarosepion; species Ascarosepion bandense. The sequence continues at coordinate 25,862 of JBBBDQ010022899.1, forward strand.
AACAGAAACATTACTAAGGACCGAGAAGAAAAGAAGAGTAATCAGGAGGATGGTAGAAAGCCTCTAGGACAGAAGAAGTTAATGGGTGTGGAAGCATTAGACAACAGAAACATTACTAAGGACCGAGAAGTAAAGAAGAGTAATCAGGAGGATGGTAGAAAGCCTTTAGGACAGAAGAAGTTAATGGGTGTGGAAGCATTAGACAACAGAAACATTACTAAGGACCGAGAAGAAAAGAAGAGCAACTAGGAGGATGGTAGAAAGCCTCTAGGACAGAAGAAGTTACTGGGTGTGGAAGCATTAGACAACAGAAACATTACTAAGGACCGAGAAGTAAAGAATATAATCAGAGGATGGTAGAAAGCCTCTAGGACAGAAGAAGTTAATGGGTGTGGAAGCATTAGACAACAGAAACATTACTAAGGACCGAGAAGAAAAGAAGAGTAATCAGGGTGATGGTAGAAAGCCTCTAGGACAGAAGAAGTTAATGGGTGTGGAAGCATTAGATGTCAAGAAACATTACTAAGGACCAGAGAAGAAAGAAGAGTAATCAGGAGGATGGTAGAAAGCCTCTAGGACAGAAGAAGTTAATGGGTGTGGAAGCATTAGACAACAGAAACATTACTAAGGACCGAGAAGAAAAGAAGAGTAATCAGAGGATAGAAAGTCAGGACAGAAGAAGTTACTGGGTGTGGAAGCATTAGACAACAGAAACATTACTAAGGACCGAGAAGTAAAGAAGAGTAATCAGGAGGATGGTAGAAAGCCTCTAGGACAGAAGAAGTTAATGGGTGTGGAAGCATTAGACAACAGAAACATTACTAAGGACCGAGAAGAAAAGAAGAGTAATCAGGAGGATGGTAGAAAGCCTCTAGACAGAAGAAGTTAATGGGTGTGGAAGCATTAGACAACAGAAACATTACTAAGGACCGAGTAGAAAAGAAGAGTAATCAGGAGGATGGTAGAAAGCCTCTAGGACAGAAGAAGTTAATGGGTGTGGAAGCATTAGACAACAGAAACATTACTAAGGACTGAGAAGAAAAGAAGAGTAATCAGGAGGATGGTAGAAAGCCTCTAGGACAGAAGAAGTTACTGGGTGGGAAGCATTAGACAACAGAAACATTACTAAGGACCGAGTAGAAAAGAAGAGTAATCAGGAGGATGGTAGAAAGCCTCTAGGACAGAAGAAGTTAATGGGTGTGGAAGCATTAGACAACAGAAACATTACTAAGGACTGAGAAGAAAAGAAGAGTAATCAGGAGGATGGTAGAAAGCCTCTAGGACAGA
>JBBBDQ010022942.1:0-24160 GCA_037127315.1 Ascarosepion bandense
AGAAGTAAATGATTAAATCCGATTGGACGACTAGCCGTCAAAATCATCTTGTTTTACTGAAATTTTAAGTTATTCATATTGTTTAGGTTTGTTGTCAGTCTGAAATATGATTGGCTGCGATTGGACGACTAGCCGTGGAAATCATCTTGTTTTACTGAAATTACAAGGTTATTCATATTGTTTAGGTTTGTTGTCGGTCTAGAAGCCGTGATTGAAACACAATTGGACGACTAGCCGTCAAAATCATCTTGTTTTGCGAAAATTACAATGTTATTCATATTGTTTAGGTTTGTTGTCGATCTAGAAGACGTGATTCAAACGATTGGACGACTAGCCGTCAAAATCATCTTGTTTTACAGAAATTACAAGGTTATTCATATTGTTTAGGTTTGTTGACGGGCGGTCTAGAAGCCGTGATTGAAACGATTGGACGACTAGCCGTCATAATCATCTTGTTTACTGAAATTACAAGGGATATTCATATTGTTTAGGTTTGTTGTCGGTCTAGAAGCCAAGTTGAAACACACGATTGGACGACAAGCCGTCAAAATCGTCTTGTTTTACCCCAAAAATTACAAGGTTATTCCATATTGTTTAGGTTTGTTGTCGGTCTAGAAGCCGTGATTGAAACGATTGGACGACTAGCCGTCAAAATCGTCTTGTTGGAAATTACAAGGTTATTCATATTGTTAGGTTTGTTGTAGGTCTAGAGAGCGTGATTGAAACACGATTGGACGACTAGCCGTCAAAATCATCTTGTTTTACTGAAATTACAAGGTTATTCATATTGTTTGGGATTTGTTGTCGGCTGAGAAGCCGGTTCGTACGATTGGACGACTAGCCGTCAAAATCATCTTGTTTTACTGAAATTACAAGGTTATTCATATTGTTTAGGTTGTTGTCGGTCTAGAAGCCGTGGTCAATCGATTGGACGACTAGCCATTGAAAATCATCTTGTTTTACTGAAATTACAAGGTTATTCATATTGTTTAAGGTTTGTTGTCGGTCTAGAAGCCGTGATTGAAACACGATTGGACGACTAGCCGTCAAAATCATCTTGTTTTACTGAAATTACAAGGTTATTCATATTCTTTAGGTTTGTTGTCGGTCTAGAAGCCGTGATTGAAACACGATTGGACGACTAGCCGTCAAAATCATCTTCTTTTACTGAAATTGCAAAAGGTTATTCATATTGTTTAGGTTTGTTGTCGGTCTAGAAGCCGTGATTGAAACACGATTGGACGACTAGCCGTCAAATCATCTTGTTTTACTGAAATTACAAGGTTATTCATAATTGTTTATGTTTTGTCGTCGGTCTACGTGGGATTGAAACACGATTGGACGAACTAGGCGTCAAAAATCATCTTGTTTTACTGAAATTACAATGTTATTCATATTGTTTAGGTTTGTTGTCGGTCTAGAAGCCGTGATTGAAACACGATTGGACGACTAGCCGTGAAAAATCATCTTGTTTTACTGAAATTACAAGGTTATTCATATTGTTTAGGTTTGTTGTCGGTCTAGAAGCCATGATTGAAACACGATTGGACGACTAGCCGTCAAAATCATCTTGTTTTACTGAAATTACAAGGTTATTCATATTGTTTAGGTTTGTTGTCGGCCTAGAAGCCGTGATTGAAACACGATTGGACGACTAGCCGTCAAAATCATCTTGTTTTACTGAAATTACAAAGATTTATTCATATTGTTTAGGTTTGTTGTCGGTCTAGAAGCCGTGATTAAATCGCGATTGGACGACTAGCCGTCAAAATCATCTTGTTTTACTGAAATTACAAGGTTATTCATATTGTTTAGGTTTGTTGTCGGTCTAGAAGCCGTGATTGAAACACGATTGGTTTGACTAGCCGTCAAAATCATCTTGTTTTACTGAAATTACAAGGTTATTCATATTGTTTAGGTTTGTTTTTGTCGGTCTAGAAGCCGTGGTTGGAAACACGATTGGACGACTAGCCGGAAAATCATCTTGTTTTACTAAAATTACAAGGTTATTCATATTGTTTAGGTTTGTTGTCGGTCTAGAAGCCGTGATTGAAACACGATTGGACGACTAGCCACACCGTCAAAATCATCTTGTTTTACTGAAATTTACAATGTTATTCTACTTATTGTTTAGGTTTGTTGTCGGTCTAGAAGACGTGATTGAAACACGATTGGACGACTAGCCGTCAAAAATCATCTTGTTTTTACTGAAATTACAAGGTTATTCATATTGTTTACGTTTGTTGACGGTCTAGAAGCCGTGATTGAAACAGGATTGGACGACTAGCCGTCATAATCATCTTGTTTTACTGAAATTACAAGGATATTCATATTGTTTAGGTTTGTTGTCGGTCTAGAAGCCGTGATTGAAACACGATTGGACGATAGCCGTCCAAAATCGTCTTGTTTTACTGAAATTGGATTATTCATATTGTTTAGGTTTGTTGTCGGTCTAGAAGCCATGTGAAGTTGAAACACGATTGGACGACTAGCCGTCAAAATCATCTTGTTTTACTGAAATTACAATGTTATTCATATTATTGTTTAGGTTTGTTGTCGGTCTAGAAGCCGTGATTGAAACACGATTGGACGACTAGCCGTCCAAATCATCTTGTTTTTTACTGAAATTACAAGGTTATTCATATTGTTTAGGTTTGTTGTCGGTCCAGAAGCCGTGATTGAAACACGATTGGACGACTAGCCGTCAAAATCATCTTGTTTTACTGAAATTACAAGGTTATTCATATAGTTTAGGTTTGTTGTCGGCCTAGAAGCCGTGATTGAAACACGATTGGACGACTAGCCGTCAAAATCATCTTGTTTTACTGAAATTACAAGGTTATTCATATTGTTTAGGTTTGTTGTCGGTCTAGAAGCCGTGATTAAATCACGATTGGACGACTGGCCGTGAAAATCATCTTGTTTTACTGAGTACAAAGGTTATTCATATTGTTTAGGTTTGTTGTCGGTCTAGAAGCCGTGATTGAAACGATTGGACGACTAGCCGTCAAATCATCTTGTTTTACTGAAATTACAAGGTTATTCATATTGTTTAGGTTTGTTGTCGGTCTAGAAGCCGTGATTGAAACACGATTGGAGGACTAGCCGTCAAAATCAACTTGTTTTACTGAAATTACAAGGTTATTCATATTGTTTAGGTTTGTTGTCGGTCTAGAAGACGTGATTGAAACACGATTGGACGACTAGCCGTGAAAATCATCTTGTTTTACTGAAATTACAAGGTTATTCATATTGTTTAGGTTTATTTTGTCGGTCTAGAAGCCGTGATTGTAACACGATTGGACGACTAGCCGTCAAAATCGTCTTGTTTTACTGAAATTACAAGGTTTATTCATATATTGTTTAGGTTTGTTGTCGGTCTAGAAGCCGTGATTGAAACACGATTGGACGACAACGTCAAAATCATCTTGTTTTACTGAAATTACAAGGTTATTCATATTGTTTAGGTTTGTTGTCGGTCTAGAAGCCGTGATTGAAACACGATTGGACGACTAGCCGTCAAAATCATCTTGTTTTACTGAAATTACAATGTTATTCTTCATATTGTTTAGGTTTGTTGTCGGTCTAGAAGCCGTGATTGAAACACGATTGGACGACTAGCCGTCAAAATCATCATTTTTACTGAAATTACAAGGTTATTCATATTATTTAGGAATTTGTTGTCGGCCTAGAAGCCGTGATTGAAACACGATTGGACGACTAGCCGTCAAAATCATCTTGTTTTGCTGAAATTACAAGGTTATTCATATTGTTTAGGTTTGTTGTCGGTCTAGAAGCCGTGATTAAATCACGATTGGACGACTAGCCGTCAAAATCATCTTGTTTTACTGAAATTACAAGGTTATTCATATTGTTTAGGTTTATTTTGTCGGTCTAGAAGCCGTGATTGAAACACGATTGGACGACTAGCCGTGAAAATCATCTTTTTTTACTGAAATTACAAGGTTATTCATATTGTTTAGGTTTGTTGTCGGTCTAGAAGCCGTGATTGAAACACAATTGGACGACTAGCCGTCAAAATCATCTTGTTTTACTGAAATTACAATGTTATTCATATTGTTTAGGTTTGTTGTCGGTCACAAGACGTGATTGAAACACGATTGGACGACTAGCCGTCAAAATCATCTTGTTTTACAGAAATTACAAAGGTTATTCATATTGTTTAGGTTTGTTGACGGTCTAGAAGCCGTGATTGAAACACGATTGGACGACTAGCCGTCATAATCATGCTGTTTACTGAAATTACAAGGATATTCATATTGATTTGTGTCGGTCTAGAAGCCGTGATTGAAACACGATTGGACGACAGGCCGTCAAAATCGTCTTGTTTTACTGAAATTACAAGGTTATTCATATTGTTTAGGTTTGTTGTCGGTCTAGAAGCCGTGATTGAGACACGATTGGACGACTAGCCGTCAAAATCATCTTGTTTTACTGAAATTACAAGGTTATTCATATTGTTTAGGTTTGTTGTAGGTCTAGAAGCCGTGATTGAAACACGATTGGACGACTAGCCGTCAAAATCATCTTGTTTTACTGAAATTACAAGGTTATTCATATTGTTGGGATTTGTTGTCGGCTGAGAAGCCGTAGGTTGAAACACGATTGGACGACTAGCCGTCAAAATCATCTTGTTTTACTGAAATTACAAGGTTATTCATATTGTTTAGGTTGTTTGTCGGTCTAGAAGCCGTGATTAAATCACGATTGGACGACTAGCCGTGAAAATCATCTTGTTTTACTGAAATTACAAGGGTTATTCATATTGTTTAGGTTTGTTGTCGATTCTAGAAGCCGTGATTGAAACACAGATTGGACGACTAGCCGTCCAAAATCATCTTGTTTTGCACAGAGTACAAGGGTTATTCATATTGTTTAGGTTTGTTGTCGGTCTAGGACCGTGATTGAAACACGATTGGACGTTAGCCGTCAAAATCATCTTGTTTTGCAAATTACAATGTTATTCATATTGTTTGATTTGTTGTCGGTCTAGAAGCCGTGATTGAAACTTTGATTGGACGAATAGCCGTCAAAATATCTTGTTTTTACTGAAATTACAGAAAGGTTATTCATATTGTTCGTTGTTGTCGGCCTAGAAGCCGTGATTGAAACACGATTGGACGGCTAGCCGTCAAAATCATCTTGTTTTGCTGAAATTACAAGGTTATTCATATTGTTTAGGTTTGTTGTCGGTCTAGAAGCCGTGATTAAATCACGATTGGACGACTAGCCGTCAAAATCATCTTGTTTTACTGAAATTACAAGGTTATTCATATTGTTTAGGTTTGTTGTCGGTCTAGAAGCCGTGATTGAAACACGATTGGACGACTAGCCGTGAAAATCATCTTGTTTTACTGAAATTACAAGGTTATTCATATTGTTTAGGTTTGTTGTCGGTCTAGAAGCCGTGATTGAAACACAATTGGACGACTAGCCATCCAAAATCATCTTGTTTACTGAAATTACAATGTTATTCATATTGTTTAGGTTTGTTGTCGGTCTAGAAGACGTGATTGAAACACGATTGGACGACTAGCCGTCCAAAAATCATCTTATTTTTACAGAAATTACAAGGTTATTCATATTGTTTAGGTTTGTTGACGGTCTAGAAGCCGTGATTGAAACACGATTGGACGACTTCGCCGTCATAATCGTCTTGTTTTACTGAAAATTACAAGGATATTCATATTGTTTAGGTTTGTTGTCGGTCTAGAAGCCGTGATTGAAACACGATTGGACGACAAGCCGTCAAAATCGTCTTGTTTTACTGAAGTCTGAGTTATTCCTTATTGTTTGGGTTTGTTGTCGGTCTAGAAGCCGTGATTGAAACACGATTGGACGACTAGCCGTCAAAAATCATCTTGTTTTTTACTGAAATTACCAAGGTTATTCATATTGTTTAGGTTTGTTGTAGGTCTAAGCCGTGATTGAAACACGATTGGACGACTAGCCGTCAAAATCATCTTGTTTTACTGAAATTACAAGGTTATTCCTTATTATTGTTTACAAGAGTTTGTTGTCGGCTGAGAAGCCGTTGATTGAAACGATTGGACGACTAGCCGTCAAAATCATCTTGTTTACTGAAATTACAAGGTTATTCATATTGTTAAGGTTTGTTGTCGGTCTAGAAGCCGTGATTAAATCACGATTGGACGACTAGCCATATTGAAAAATCATCTTGTTTTACTGAAATTACAAGGTTATTCATATTGTTTGAGTTTATTTGTCGGTCTAGAAGCCGTGATTGAAACACGATTGGACGACTAGCCGTCAAAATCATCTTGTTTTATAATTACAAGGTTATTCATATTGTTTAGGTTTTGTTGTCGGTCTAGAAGCCGTGATTGTAACACGATTGGACGACTAGCCGTCAAAATCGTCTTGTTTTACTGAAATTACAAGGTTATTCATATTGTTTAGGTTTGTTGTCGGTCTAGAAGCCGTGATTGAAACGATTGGACGACTAGCCGTCAAAATCATCTTGTTTTACTGAAATTACAAGGTTATTCATATTGTTTAGGTTTGTTGTCGGTCTAGAAGCCGTGATTGAAACACGATTGGACGACTAGCCGTCAAAATCATCTTGTTTTACTGAAATTACAAGGTTATTCATATTGTTTTAGGTTTGTTGTCGGTCTAGAAGCCGTGATTGAAACACGATTGGACGACTAGCCGTCCAAATCATCTTGTTTTACTGAAATTACAAGGTTATTCATATTGTTTAGGTTTGTTGTCGGTCTAGAAGCCGTGATTGAAACACGATTGGCAGCTAGGCGTCAAAATGTCTTGTTTTACTGAAATTACAAGTATTTATTCATATTGTTTAGGTTTGTTGTCGGTCTAGAAATATTGATTGAAACACGATTGGACGACTAGCCGTCAAAATCATCTTGTTTTACTGAAATTACAAGGTTATTCATATTGTTTAGGTTTGTTGTCAGTCTAGAAGCCGTGATTGTAACACGATTGGACGACTAGCCGTCAAAATCGTCTTGTTTTACTGAAATTACAAGGTTATTCATATTGTTTAGGTTTGTTGTCGGTCTAGAGGCCGTGATTGAAACACGATTGGACGACTAGCCGTCAAAATCATCTTGTTTTACTGAAATTACAAGGTTATTCGTATTGTTTTGCAAGGTTTGTTGTCGGTCTAGAGAAAATAGTGATTGAAACACGATTGGACGACTAGCCGTCAAAATCATCTTGTTTTACTGAAATTACAATGTTATTCATATTGTTTGAGTTTGTTGTCGGTCTAGAAGCCGTGATTGAAACACGATTGGACGACTAGCCGTCAAAATCATCTTGTTTTTACTGAAATTACAAGGTTATTCATATTGTTTAGATTTGTTGTCGGCCTAGAAGCCGTGATTGAAACACGATTGGACGACTAGCCGTCAAAATCATCTTGTTTGCTGAAATTACAGGTTATTCATATTGTTTAGGTTTGTTGTCGGTCTAGAAGCCGTGATTAAGGAAATCACGATTGGACGACTAGCCGTCAAAATCATCTTGTTTTACTGAAATTACAAGGTTATTCATATTGTTTAGGTTTTGTTGTCGGTCTAGAAGCTGCGTGATTGAAACACGATTGGACGACTAGCCGTGAAAATCATCTTGTTTTACTGAAATTACAAGGTTATTCATATTGTTTAGGTTTGTTGTCGGTCTAAACCGTGATTGAAACACAATTGGACGACTAGCCGTCAAATGCATCTTGTTTTACTGAAATTACAATGTTATTCATATTGTTTGGGTTTGTTGTCGGTCTAGAGACGTGATTGAAACACGATTGGACGACTAGCCGTCAAATCATCTTGTTTTACAGAAATTACAAGGTTATTCATATTGTTTAGGTTTGTTGACGGTCTAGAAACGTGATTGAAACACGATTGGACGACTAGCCGTCATAATCATCTTGTTTGCACTGAAATTACAAGGATATTCATATTGTTTAGGTTTGTTGTCGGTCTAGAAAGCCGTGATTGAAACACGATTGGACGACAAGCCGTCAAAATCGTCTTGTTTTACTGAAATTACAAGGTTATTCATATTGTTTAGGTTTGTTGTCGGTCTAGAAGCCGTGATTGAAACACGATTGGACGACTAGCCGTCAAAATCATCTTGTTTTACTGAAATTACAAGGTTATTCATATTGTTTACCGAGTTTGTTGTAGGTCTAAGCCGTGATTGAAACACGATTGGACGACTAGCCGTCAAAATCATCTTGTTTTTACTGAAATTACAAGGTTATTTCATATTGTTTTAGGTTTGTTGTCGGCTGAGAAGCGGTTAAACCACGATTGGACGACTAGCCGTCAAAATCATCTTTGTTTTGAAATTACAAGGTTATTCATATTGTTTAGGTTTGTTGTCGGTCTGGCCGTGATTAAATCGATTGGACGACTAGCCGTGAAAATCATCTTGTTTTACTGAAATTACAAGGTTATTCATATTGTTTAGGTTTGTTGTCGGTCTAGAAGCCGTGATTGAAACACGATTGGACGACTAGCCGTCAAAATCATCTTGTTTTACTGAAATTACAAGGTTATTCATATTGTGTTTAGGTTTGTTGTCGGTCTAGAAGCCGTGATTGAAACACGATTGGACGACTATATGCGTCCAAAATCATCTTGTTTTACTGAAATTACAATGTTATTCCTTATTGTTTAGGTTTGTTGTCGGTCTAGAAGCCGTGATTGAAACACGATTGGACGACTAGCCGTCAAAATCATCTTGTTTTACTGAAATTACAAGGTTATTCATATTGTTTAGATTTGTTGTCGGCCTAGAAGCCGTGATTGAAACACGATTGGACGACTAGCCGTCAAAATCATCTTGTTTTACTGAAATTACAAAGGTTATTCATATTGTTTGAGTTTGTTGTCGGTCTAGAAGCAGTGATTAAATCACGATTGGACGACTAGCCGTCAAAATCATCTTGTTTTACTGAAATTACAAGGTTATTCATATTGTTTAGGTTTGTTGTCGGTCTAGAAGCCGTGATTGAAACACGATTGGACGACTAGCCGTGAAAATCATCTTGTTTTACTGAAATTACAAGGTTATTCATATTGTTTAGGTTTGTTGTCGGTCTAGAAGCCGTGATTGAAACACAATTGGACGACTAGCCGTCAAAATCATCTTGTTTTACTGAAATTACAATGTTATTCATATTGTTTAGGTTTGTTGTCGGTCTAGAAGACGTGATTGAAACACGATTGGACGACTAGCCGTCAAAATCATCTTGTTTTACAGGAAATTGCAAGGTTATTCATATTGTTTAGGTTTGTTGACGGTCTAGAAGCCGTGATTGAAACACGATTGGACGACTAGCCGTCATAATCATCTTGTTTTACTGAAATTACAAGGATATTCATATTGTTTGGGTTTTTGTTGTCGGTCTAGAAGCCGTGATTGAAACACGATTGGACGACAAGCCGTTAAAATCGTCTTGTTTTACTGAAATTACAAGGTTATTCATGTGTGTTTAGGTTTGTTGTCGGTCTAGAAGCCGTGATTGAAACACGATTGGACGACTGGCAAATCAATCATCTTGTTTTACTGAAATTACAAGGTTATTCATATTGTTTAGGTTTGTTGTAGGTCTAGAAGCCGTGATTGAAACACGATTGGACGACTAGCCGTCAAAATCATCTTGTTTTTACTGAAATTACAAGGTTATTCATATTGTTTGGGTTTGTTGTCGGCTGGCTTAAGCAGTTGAAAACACGATTGGACGACTAGCCGTCAAAATCATCTTGTTTTACTGAAATTACAAGGTTATTCATATTGTTTAGGTTTGTTGTCGGTCTAGAAGCGTGATTAAATCACGATTGGACGACTAGCCGTGAAAATCATCTTGTTTACTGAAATTACAAGGTTATTCATATTGTTTAGGTTTGTTGTCGGTCTAGAAGCCGTGATTGAAACACGATTGGACGACTAGCCGTCAAAATCGTCTTGTTTTACCTGAAATTACAAGGTTATTCATATTGTTTAGGTTTGTTGTCGGTCTAGAAGCCGTGATTGAAACACGATTGGAGGACTAGCCGTCCAAAATCAACTTGTTTTACTGAAATTACAAGGTTATTCATATTGTTTAGAGTTTGTTGTCGGTCTAGAAGACGTGATTGAAACACGATTGGACGACTAGCCGTCAAAATCATCTTGTTTTACTGAAATTACAAGGTTATTCATATTGTTTAGGTTTGTTGACGGTCTAGAAGCCGTGATTGAAATACGATTGGACGACTAGCCGTCATAATCGTCTTGTTTTTGTAATTACAAAGGATATTCATATTGTTTAGGTTTTTTGTTGTCGGTCTAGAAGCCGTGATTGAAACACGATTGGACGACTAGCCGTCAAAATCATCTTGTTTTACTGAAATTACAAGGTTACATTCATATTGTTTAGGTTTGTTGTCGGTCTAGAAGCGCGTGATTGTAACACGATTGGACGACTAGCCGTCAAAATCGTCTTGTTTTACTGAAATTACAAGGTTATTCATATTGTTTAGGTTTGTTGTCGGTCTAGAAGCCGTGATTGAAACACGATTGGACGACTAGCCGTCAAAATCATCTTGTTTTACTGATACAAGGTTATTCGTATTGTTTAGGTTTGTTGTCGGTCTAGAAGCCGTGATTGAAACTTTACCGATTGGACGACTAGCCGTCAAAATCATCTTGTTTTACTGAAATTACAAGGTTATTCATATTGTTTAGGTTTGTTGTCGGTCTAGAAGCCGTGATTGAAACACGATTGGACGACTAGCCGTCAAAATCATCTTGTTTTACTGAAATTACAAGGTTATTCATATTGTTTAGGTTTGTTGTCGGTCTAGAAGCCGTGATTGAAACACGATTGGACGACTAGGCGTCAAAATCATCTTGTTTTACTGAAATTACAATGTTATTCATATTGTTTAGGTTTGTTGTCGGTCTAGAAGCCGTGATTGAAACACGATTGGACGACTAGCCGTGAAAAATCATCTTGTTTTACTGAAATTACAAGGTTATTCATATTGTTTAGGTTTGTTGTCGGTCTAGAAGCCGTGATTGTTTACGATTGGACGACTAGCCGTCAAAATCATCTTGTTTTACTGAAATTACAAGGTTATTCATATTGTTTAGGTTTGTTGTCGGCCTAGAAGCCGTGATTGAAACACGATTGGACGACTAGCCGTCAAAATCATCTTGTTTTACTGAAATTACAAGGTTATTCATATTGTTTAGTTTGTTGACAGGTCTAGAAGCCGTGATTAGACCAGAAGTTGGACGACTAGCCGTCATAATCATCTTGTTTTACTGAAATTACAGAAGCATATTCATATTGTTGAGTTTTGTTGTCGGTTTAGAAGCCGTGATTGAAACACGATTGGACGACTAGCCGTCAAAATCGTCCTTGTTTTACTGAAATTACAAGGATTATTCATATTGTTTAGGTTTGTTGTCGGTCTAGAAGCCGTGATTGAAACACGATTGGACGACTAGCCGTCAAAATCATCTTGTTTTTTACTGAAATTACAATGTTATTCATATTGTTTAGGTTTGTTGTCGGTCTAGAAGCCGTGATTGAAACACGATTGGACGACTAGTAATCAAAATCATCTTGTTTTACTGAAATTACAAGGTTATTCATATTTGTTTAGGTTTGTTGACGGTCTAGAAGCCGTGATTGAAACACGATTGGACGACTAGCAGCCGTCGCCGTCATCTTGTTTTACTGAAATTACAAGGATATTCATATTGTTTTGCAGAGTTTGTTGTCGGTCTAAAAGCCGTGATTGAAACACGATTGGACGACTATTGCGTAAAATCATCTTGTTTTACTGAAATTACAAGGTTATTCATATTGTTTAGGTTTGTTGTCGGTCTAGAAGCCGTGATTGAAACACAATTGGACGACTAGCCGTCAAATCATCTTGTTTTACTGAAATTACAAGATGTATTCATATTGTTTAGTTTTGTTGTCGGTCTAGAAGCCGTGATTGTAACACGATTGGACGACTAGCCGTCAAAATCGTCTTGTTTTTACTGATACAAGGTTATTCATATTGTTTAGGTTTGTTGTCGAGTCTAGAAGCCGTGATTGAAACACGATTGGACGACCCTTCGTCAAAATCATCTTGTTTTACTGAAATTACAAGGTTATTCATATTGTTTAGGTTTGTTGTCGGTCTAGAAGCCGTGATTGAAACACGATTGGACGACTAGCCGTCAAAAAAATCATCTTCACTGAAATTACAAGGTTATTCATATTGTTTAGGTTTGTTGTCGGTCTAGAAGCCGTGATTGAAACACGATTGGACGACTAGCCGTCAAAATCATCTTGTTTTACTGAAATTACAAGGTTATTCATATTGTTTATGTTTGTCGTCGGTCTAGAAGCCGTGATTGAAACACGATTGGACGACTAGGCGTCAAAATCATCTTGTTTTACTGAAATTACAATGTTATTCATATTGTTTAGGTTTGTTGTCGGTCTAGAAATACGTGATTGAAACACGATTGGACGATAGCCGTGAAAATCATCTTGTTTTACTGAAATTACAAGGTTATTCATGTGTTTAGGTTTGTTGTCGGTCTAGAAGCCATGATTGAAACACGATTGGACGACTAGCCGTCAAAATCATCTTGTTTTCCACTGAGTGCAAGGTTATTCATATTGTTTGGGTTTTGTTGTCGGCCTAGAAGCCGTGATTGAAACACGATTGGACGACTAGCCGTCAAAATCATCTTGTTTTACTGAAATTACAAGATTCGTATTCATGGTGTTTAGGTTTGTTGTCGGTCTAGAAGCGTGATTGAAAATCCTTTCGCGATTGAGACGACTAGCCGTCGAAATCATCTTGTTTTACTGAAATTACAAGGTTATTCATATTGTTTGGGTTTGTTGTCGGTCTAGAAGCCGTGGTTGAGAAGCACGTTGGACGACTAGCCGTCAAAATCATCTTGTTTTACTGAAATTACAAGGTTATTCATATTGTTTGGGTTTGTTGTCGGTCTAGAAGCCGTGATTGAAACACGATTGGACGACTAGCCGGGAAAATCATCTTGTTTTACTAAAATTAAGGTATTCATATTGTTTAGGTTTGTTGTCGGTCTAGAAGCCGTGATTGAAACACGATTGGACGACTAGCCGTCAAAAATCATCTTGTTTTTTACTGAAATTACAATGTTATTCATATTGTTTGGGTTTGTTGTCCGGTCTAGAAGACGTGATTGAAACTTTGATTGGACGACTAGCCGTCAAAATCATCTTGTTTTACTGAAATTGCAAGTTTATTCATATTTGTTACGTTTTGTTGACGGTCAAAGCCGTTGAACAAGTTGGACGACTAGCCGTCATAATCATCTTGTTTTACTGAAATTGCAAGGATATTCATATTGTTTGATTTTATTTAATGGGGTCTAGAAGCCGTGATTGAAACACGATTGGACGTAGCCGTCAAAATCATCTTGTTTTACTGAAATTACAAGGTTATTCATATTGTTTAGGTTTGTTGTCGGTCCAGAAACCGTGATTGAAACACGATTGGACGACTAGCCGTCAAATCATCTTGTTTTACTGAAATTACAAGGTTATTCATAGTTTAGGTTTATTTGTCGGCCTAGAAGCCGTGATTGAAACACGATTGGACGACTAGCCGTCAAAATCATCTTGTTTTACTGAAATTACAAAGAGGTTATTCATATTGTTTTAGGTTTGTTGTCGGTCCAGAAGCCGTGATTGAAACGATTGGACGACTAGCCGTCAAATCATCTTCTTTTACTGAAATTACAAGGTTATTCATATTGTTTAGGTTTGTTGTCGGTCTAGAAGCCGTGATTGAAACACGGTTGGACGACTAGCCGTCAAAATCGTCTTGTTTTACTATGAAATTACAGAAGGTTATTCATATTGTTTATGTTTGTCGTCGGTCTAGAAGCCGTGATTGAAACACGATTGGACGACTAGGCGTCAAAATCATCTTGTTTTACTGAAATTCAAAAATGTTATTCATATTGTTTAGGTTTGTTGTCGGTCTAGAAGCCGTGATTGAAACGATTGGACGACTAGCCGTGAAAAATCATCTTGTTTTACTGAAATTACAAGGTTATTCATATTGTTTAGGTTTGTTGTCGGTCTAGAAGCCATGATTGAAGCGATTGGACGACTAGCCGTCAAAATCATCTTGTTTTACTGAAATTACAAGGTTATTCATATTTGTTTAGGTTTGTTGTCGGCCTAGAAGCCGTGATTGAAACACGATTGGACGACTAGCCGTCAAATCATCTTGTTTTACTGAAATTACAAGGTTATTCATGTATTGTTTAGGTTTGTTGTCGGTCTAGAAGCCGTGATTGAAACACGATTGGATGACCGTCAAAATCATCTTGTTTTACTGGTCCACAAGGTTATTCATATTGTTTAGGTTTGTTGTCGGTCTAGAAGCCGTGATTGAAACACGATTGGACGACTAGCCGTCCAAAATGTCATCTTGTTTTACTGAAATTACCTGGGTTATTCATATTGTTTAGGTTTGTTGTCGGTCTAGAAGCCGTGATTGAAACACGATTGGACGACTAGCCGTCAAAATCATCTTGTTTTGCTGAAATTACAGGTTATATTCATATTGTTTGGGTTGTTGTCGGTCTAGAAGCCGTGATTGAAACACGATTGGACGACTAGGCGTCAAAATCATCTTGTTTTACTGAAATTACAATGTTATTCATATTGTTTAGGTTTGTTTATTGTCGGTCTAGAAGCCGTGATTGAAACACGATTGGACGACTAGCCGTGAAAATCATCTTGTTTTACTGAAATTACAAGGTTATTCCTTATTGTTTGGGTTTGTTGTCGGTCTAGAAGCCGTGATTGGAAACACGATTGGACGACTAGCCGTCAAAATCATCTTGGTACACTGAAATTGCAAGGTTATTCATATTGTTTAGGTTTATTTGTCGGCCTAGAAGCCGTGGATGAAACACGATTGGACGACTAGCCGTCAAAATCATCTTGTTTTACTGAAATTACAAGGTTATTCATATTGTTTAGGTTTGGTGACGGTCTAGAAGCCGTGATTGAACCAGGATTGGACGATAGCCGTCATAATCATCTTGTTTTACTGAAATTACAAGTATATTCATATTGTTTAGGTTTTGTTGTCGGTTTAGAAGCCGTGATTGAAACACGATTGGACGACTAGCCGTCAAAATCGTCTTGTTTTACTGAAATTACAAGGTTATTCATATTGTTTAAGGTTTGTTGTCGGTCTAGAAGCCGTGATTGAAACACGATTGGACGACTAGCCGTCCGTCATCTTGTTTTTACTGAAATTACAATGTTATTCATATTGTTTAGGTTTGTTGTCGGTCTAGAAGCCGTGATTGAAACACGATTGGACGACTAGCCGTCAAAATCATCTTGTTTTACTGAAATTACAAGGTTATTCATATTGTTTAGGTTTGTTGACGGTCTAGAAGCCGTGAATTGAAACACGATTGGACTGACTAGCCGTCATAATCATCTTGTTTTACTGAAATTACAAGGATATTCATATTGTTGTTGAGTTTGTTGTCGGTCTAGAAGCCGTGATTGAAACACGATTGGACGACTAGCCGTCAAAATCATCTTGTTTTACTGAAATTACGAGGTTATTCATATTGTTTGGGTTGTTGTGTGTCGGTCTAGAAGCCGTGATTGAAACGATTGGACGACGTGTAAAATCCCAAAATCATCTTGTTTTACTGAAATTACAAGATTATTCATATTGTTTAGGTTTGTTGTCGGTCTAGAAGCCGTGATTGTAACGATTGGACGACTAGCCGTCAAAATCGTCTTGTTTTACTGAAATTACAAGGTTATTCATATTGTTTAGTTTGTTGTCGGTCTAGAAGCCGTGATTGAAACACGATTGGACGACTAGCCGTCAAATATCTTATTTCTGAAATTACAAGGTTATTCATGTGTTAGGTTTGTTGTCGGTCTAGAAGCCGTGATTGAAACACGATTGGACGACTAGCCGTCAAAATCATCTTCTTTTACTGAAATTACAAGGTTATTCATATTGTTTAGGTTTGTTGTCGGTCTAGAAGCCGTGATTGAAACACGATTGGACGACTAGCCGTCAAAATCATCTTGTTTTACTGAAATTACAAGGTTATTCATATTGTTTATGTTTGTCGTCGGTCTAGAAGCCGTGATTGAAACGATTGGACGACTAGGCGTCAAAATCATCTTGTTTTACTGAAATTACAATGTTATTCATATTGTTTAGGTTTGTTGTCGGTCTAGAAGCCGTGATTGAAACACGATTGGACGACTGGCAAAAACAGAAAATCATCTTGTTTTACTGAAATTACAAGGTTTATTCATATTGTTTTAGGGTTTGTTGTCGGTCTAGAAGCCATGATTGAAACACGATTGGACGACTAGCCGTCAAAATCATGTTGTTTTACTGAAATTACAAGGTTATTCATATTGTTTAGGTTGTTGTCGGCCTAAGCCGTGATTGAAACACGATTGGACGACTAGCCGTCAAAATCATCTTGTTTTTACTGAAATTACAAGGTTATTCATACTATTGTTTAAGGTTTGTTGTCGGTCTAGAAGCCGTGATTAAATCGCGGTGATTGGACGACTAGCCGTCAAAATCATCTTGTTTTACTGAAATTACAAGGTTATTCATATTGTTTAAGGTTTGTTGTCGGTCTAGAAGCCGTGATTGAAACACGATTGGACGACTAGCCGTCAAAAATCATCTTGTTTTACTGAAATTACAAGGTTATTCATATTGTTTAGGTTTGTTGTCGGTCTAGAAGCCGTGATTGAAACACGATTGGACGACTAGCGGGAAAATCGTCTTGTTTTACTAAAGTACAAGGTTATTCATATTGTTTAGGTTTGTTGTCGGTCTAGAAGCCGTGATTGAGGAAACACGATTGGACGACTAGCCGTCGAAATCATCTTGTTTTACTGAAATTACAATGTTATTCATATTGTTTAGGTTTGTTGTCGGTCTAGAAGACGTGATTGAAACACGATTGGACATTAGCCGTCAAAATCATCTTGTTTTACTGAAATTACAAAGGTTATTCATATTGTTTACGTTTGTTGACGGTCTAGAAGCCGTGATTGAAACAGGATTGGACGACTAGCCGTCATAATCATCTGTTTTACTGAAATTACAAGGATATTCATATTGTTTAGGTTTGTCGGTCTAGAAGCCGTGATTGAAACACGATTGGACGACTAGCCGTCAAAATCATCTTGTTTTGCAAATTACAAGGTTATTCATATTGTTTAGGTTTGTTGTCGGTCCG
The DNA here is from genome assembly GCA_037127315.1 of Ascarosepion bandense. Taxonomy (NCBI): domain Eukaryota; kingdom Metazoa; phylum Mollusca; class Cephalopoda; order Sepiida; family Sepiidae; genus Ascarosepion; species Ascarosepion bandense. The sequence continues at coordinate 17,329 of JBBBDQ010022942.1, forward strand.
AAGCCGTGATTGAAACACAGATTGGACGACTAGCCGTCAAAATCATCTTGTTTTACTGAAATTACAAGGTTATTCATATGGATTTAGGTTTGTTGTCGGCCTAGAAGCCGTGATTGAAACACGATTGGACGACTGGCCGTCAAAATCATCTTGTTTTACTGAAATTACAAGGTTATTCATATTGTTTAGGTTTGTTGTCGGTCTAGAAGCCGTGATTGAAACACGATTGGACGACTAGCCGTCAAAATCATCTTCTTTTACTGAAATTACAAGGTTATTCATATTGTTTAGGTTTGTTGTCGGTCTAGAAGCCGTGATTGAAACGATTGGACGACTAGCCGTCCAAAATCCTCTTGTTTTACTGAAATTACAAAGGTTATTCATATTGTTTATGTTTGTCGTCAGTCTAGAAGCCGTGATTGAAACGATTGGACGACTAGGCGTCAAAATCATCTTGTTTTACTGAAATTACAATGTTATTCATATTGTTTAGGTTTGTTGTCGGTCTAGAAGCCATGATTGAAACTTACGATTGGACGACTAGCCGTAGAAAATCATCTTGTTTTTTTACTGAAATTACAAGGTTATTCATATTGTTTAGGTTTGTTGTCGGTCTAGAAGCCATGATTGAAACACGATTGGACGGCTAGCCGTCAAAATCATCTTGTTTTACTGAAATTACAAGGTTATTCGTATTGTTTAGGTTTGTTGTCGGCCTAGAAGCCGTGGTTAAGGAAACACGATTGGACGACTAGCCGTCAAAATCATCTTGTTTTACTGAAATTACAAGGTTATTCATATTGTTTAGGTTTATTTGTCGGTCTAGAAGCCGTGATTAAATCCGCGATTGGACGACTAGCGTCAAAATCATATAATCTTGTTTTACTGAAACCCAAGGTTATTCATATTGTTTAGGTTTGTTGTCGGTCTAGAAGCCGTGATTGAAACACGATTGGACGACTAGCCGTCCAAAATCATCTTGTTTACTGAAATTACAAGGTTATTCATATTGTTTAGGTTTGTTGTCGGTCTAGAAGCCGTGATTGAAACACGATTGGACGACTAGCCGGGAAAATCATCTTGTTTTACTAAAATTACAAGGTTATTCATATTGTTTGATTTTGTTGTCAGTCTAGAAGCCGTGATTGAAACACGATTGGACGACCTAGCCGTCAAAATCATCTTGTTTTTGCAAATTACAATGTTATTCATATTGTTTAGGTTTGTTGTCGGTCAAGACGTGATTGAAACACGATTGGACGACTAGCCGTCAAAATCATCTTGTTTTACTGAAATTACAAGGTTATTCATATTGTTTACGTTTGTTGACGGTCTAGAAGCCGTGATTGAAACAGGATTGGACGACTAGCCGTCATAATCATCTTGTTTTACTGAAATTACAAGGATATTCATATTGTTTAGGTTTGTTGTCGGTCTAGAAGCCGTGATTGAAACACGATTGGACGACTGGCCGTCAAAATCATCTTGTTTTACTGAAGTACAAGGTTATTCATATTGTTTAGGTTTGTTGTCGGTCCAAGCCGTGATTGAAACACACGATTGGACGACTAGCCGTCAAAATCATCTTGTTTTACTGAAATTACAAGGTTATTCATATAGTTTAGGTTTGTTGTCGGCCTAGAAGCCGTGATTGAAACACGATTGGACGACTAGCCGTCAAAATCATCTTGTTTTACTGAAGTACAAGGTTATTCATATTGTTTAGGTTTGTTGTCGGTCTAGAAGCCGTGATTAAATCACGATTGGACGACTGGCCGTGAAAATCATCTTGTTTTACTGAAATTACAAGGTTATTCATATTGTTTAGGTTTGTTGTCGGTCTAGAAGCCGTGATTGAAACACGATTGGACGACTAGCCAGTCAGAATCATCTTGTTTTACTGAAATTACAAGGTTATTCATATTGTTTAGGTTTGTTGTCCGGTCTAGAAGCCGTGATTGAAACACGATTGGACGGTAAGCCGTCAAAATCATCTTGTTTACTGAAGTACAGGAGGTTATTCATATTGTTTAGGTTTGTTGTCGGTCTAGAAGCCGTGATTGAAACACGATTGGACGACTAGCCGTCAAAATCATCTTGTTTCACTGAAATTACAAGGTTATTCATATTGTTTAGGTTTGTTGTCGGTCTAGAAGCCGTGATTGAAACACGATTGGACGACTAGCCGTCAAAATCATCTTGTTTTACTGAAATTACAAGGTTATTCTGGGCTGCAGTTTGTTGTCGGTCTAGAAGCCGTGATTGAAACACGATTGGACGACTAGCCGTGAAAATCATCTTGTTTTACTGAAGTACAAGGTTATTCATATTGTTTAGGTTTTGTTGTCGGTCTAGAAACAGTGATTGAAACACGATTGGACGACTATGCGTCAAAATCATCTTGTTTTACTGAAAGTACAAGGTTATTCATATTGTTTAGGTTTTGTTGTCGGTCTAGAAGCCGTGATTGAAACACGATTGGACGACGTCAAAATCTGTCTTGTTTTACTGAAATTACAAGGTTATTCATATTGTTTAGGTTTACGTTGTCGGTGTAGAAGACGTGATTGAAACACGATTGGACGACTAGCCGTCAAAATCATCTTGTTTTACTGAAATTACAAGGTTATTCATATTGTTTAGGTTTGTTGACGGTCTGGCTTCGTGATTGAAACACGATTGGACGACTAGCCGTCATAATCATCTTGTTTTACTGAAATTACAAGGATATTCATATTGTTTAGGTTTGTTGTCGGTCTAGAAGCCATTGATTGAAACACGATTGGACGACTAGCCGTCAAAATCATCTTGTTTTACTGAAATTACAAGGTTATTCATATTGTTTAGGTTTGTTGTCGGTCTAGAAGCCGTGATTAAAACGATTGGACGACAACCGTCAAAATCATCTTGTTTACTGAAATTACAAGGTTATTCATATTGTTTAGGTTTGTTGTCGGTCTAGAAGCCGTGATTGTAACACGATTGGACGAGCTAGCCGTCAAATCGTCTTGTTTACTGAAATTACAAGGTTATTCATATTGTTTAGGTTTGTTGTCGGTCTAGAAGCCGTGATTGAAACACGATTGGACGACTAGCCGTCAAAATCATCTTGTTTTACTGAAATTACAAGGTTATTCATATTGTTTAGGTTTTGTTGTCGGTCTAGAAGCCGTGATTGAAACACGATTGGACGACTAGCCGTCAAGAAAATCATCTTGTTTACTTTCGAAATTACAATGTTATTCATATTGTTTAGGTTTTGTTGTCGGTCTAGAAGCCGTGATTGAAACACGATTGGACGACTAGCCGTCAAAATCCTCTTGTTTTACTACAATTACAAGTTGACCCTTACATATTGTTAGATTTTGTTGTCGGCCTAGAAGCCGTGATTGAAACACGATTGGACAGACTAGCCGTAAAAATCATCTTGTTTTGCTGAAATTACAAGGTTATTCATATTGTTTAGGTTTGTTGTCGGTCTAAGCCGTGATTAAATCACGATTGGACGACTCGCCGTCAAAATCATCTTGTTTGCTGAAATTACAAGGTTATTCATATTGTTTAGGTTTGTTGTCGGTCTAGAAGCCGTGATTGAAACGATTGGACGACTAGCCGTGAAAATCATCTTGTTTTTACTGAAATTACAAGGTTATTCATATTGTTTAGGTTTTGTTGTCGGTCTAGAAGCCGTGATTGAAACACAATTGGACGACTAGCCGTCAAATCATCTTGTTTTACTGAAATTACAATGTTATTCATATTGTTTAGGTTTGTTGTCGGTCTAGAAGACGTGATTGAAACACGATTGGACGACTAGCCGTCAAAAATCATCTTGTTTTACAGAAATTACAAGGTTATTCATATTGTTTAAGGTTTGTTGACGGTCTAGAAGCCGTGATTGAAACACGATTGGACGACTGGCAAATGTAATCATCTTGTTTACTGAAATTACAAGGATATTCATATTGTTTAGGTTTTGTTGTCGGTCTAGAAGCCGTGATTGAAACACGATTGGACGACAAGCCGTCAAAATCGTCTTGTTTTACTGAAGTACAAAGGTTATTCATATTGTTTAGGTTTGTTGTCGGTCTAGAAGCCGTGATTGAAACACGATTGGACGACTAGCCGTCAAAATCATCTTGTTTTACTGAAATTACAAGGTTATTCATATTGTTTAGGTTTGTTGTCGGTCTAGAAGCCGTGATTGAAACACGATTGGACGACTAGCCGTCAAAATCATCTTGTTTTACTGAAATTACAAGGTTATTCATATTGTTTGGGTTTGTTGTCGGTCTAGAAGCCGTGATTGAAACGTTGGACGACTGGCAATCAAAATCATCTTGTTTTACTGAAATTACAGGGTTATTCATGACATTTGAGTTTGTTGTCGGTCAAAGCCGTGATTGAAACGATTGGACGACTAGCCGTCAAAATCATCTTGTTTTACTGAAATTACAAGGTTATTCATATTGTTTAGGTTTGTTGTCAGTCTAGAAGCCGTGATTGAAGTACGATTGGACGACTAGCCGTCAAAATCATCTTGTTTTACTGAAATTACAAGGATTGTATTCTTCATATTGTTTAGGTTTGTTGTCGGTCTAGAAGCCGTGATTGAAACACGATTGGACGACTAGCCGTGAAAAATCATCTTGTTTTACTGAAGAATTACAAGGTTATTCATATTGTTTAGGTTTGTTGTCGGTCTAGAAACAGTGATTGAAACACGATTGGACGACTAGCCGTCAAAATCATCTTGTTTTTACTGAAATTACAAGGTTATTCATATTGTTTAGGTTTTGTTGTCGGTCTAGAAGCCGTGATTGAAACACGATTGGACGACTAGCCGTCAAAATCATCTTGTTTTACTGAAATTACAAGGTTATTCATATTGTTTAGGTTTGTTGTCGGTGTAGAAGACGTGATTGAAACACGATTGGACGATAGCCGTCAAAATCATCTTGTTTTACTGAAATTACAAGGTTATTCATATTGTTTAGGTTTGTTGACGGTCTAGAAGCCGTGATTGAAACACGATTGGACGACTAGCCGTCATAATCATCTTGTTTTACTGAAATTACAAGGGATATTCATATTGTTTAGGTTTGTTGTCGGTCTAGAAGCCCGTGATTGAAACACGATTGGACGACTAGCCGTCAAAATCATCTTGTTTTACTGAAATTACAAGGTTATTCATATTGTTTAGGTTTGTTGTCGGTCTAGAAGCCGTGATTGAAACACGATTGGACGACTAGCCGTCAAAATCATCAATTTTACTGAAATTACAAGGTTATTCATATTGTTTAAGGTTTGTTGTCGGTCTAGAAGCCGTGATTGTAACACGATTGGACGACTAGCCGTCAAATCGTCTTGTTTTACTGAAATTACAAGGTTATTCATATTGTTTAGGTTTGTTGTCGGTCTAGAAGCCGTGATTGAAACACGATTGGACGACTAGCCGTCAAAATCATCTTGTTTTACTGAAATTACAAGGTTATTCATATTGTTTAGAGTTTGTTGTCGGTCTAGAAGCCGTGATTGAAACACGATTGGACGACTAGCCGTCAAAATATGTATTTTACAAGTACAATGTTATTCATATTGTTTAGGTTTGTTGTCGGTCTAGAAGCCGTGATTGAAACGATTGGACGACTGGCCAAGTCAAAATCATCTTGTTTGAAATTACAAGGTTATTCCTTATTGTTTAGATTTGTTGTCGGCCTAGAAGCCGTGATTGAAACGATTGGACGACTAGCCGTCAAAATCATCTTGTTTTGCTGAAATTACAAGGTTATTCATATTGTTTAGGTTTGTTGTCGGTCTAGAAGCCGTGATTAAATCACGATTGGACGATTAGCCGTCAAAATCGTCTTGTTTTACTGAAGTACAAGGTTATTCATGGTAATTTTAGGTTTGTTGTCGGTCTAGAAGCCGTGATTGAAACGATTGGACGACTAGCCGTGAAAAATCATCTTGTTTTACTGAAATTACAAGGTTATTCATATTGTTTAGGTTTGTTGTCGAGTCTAAGCCGTAGTTGAAACACAATTGGACGACTGTGCTCGTCAAAATCATCTTGTTTTGCACAAAGAATTACAATGTTATTCATATTGTTTAGGTTTGTTGTCGGTCTAGAAGACGTGATTGAAACACGATTGGACGACTGGCGTCAAATCATCTTGTTTTTACAGAAATTACAAGGTTATTCATATTGTTTAGGTTTTTTGTTGACGGTCACAAAGCCGTGATTGAAACACGATTGGACGACTAGCCGTCATAATCATCTTGTTTTACTGAAATTACAAGGATATTCATATTGTTTAGGTTTGTTGTCGGTCTAGAAGCCGTGATTGAAACACGATTGGACGACAAGCCGTCGAAATCGTCTTGTTTTAGAGTACGAGGTTATTCATATTGTTTAGGTTTGTTGTGTCGGTCTAGAAGCCGTGATTGAAACACGATTGGACGACTAGCCGTCAAAATCATCTTGTTTTACTGAAATTACAAGGTTATTCATGTGTTAGATTTGTTGTCGGCCTAGAAGCCGTGATTGAAACACGATTGGACGACTGGCAAAATCAAAATCATCTTGTTTTGCTGAAATTACAAGGTTATTCATATTGTTTGGTTGTTGTCGGTCTAGAAGCCGTGATTAAATCACGATTGAATAACAACCAAATCAAAATCATCTTGTTTTACTGAAATTACAAGGTTATTCATATTGTTTAGGTTTGTTGTCGGTCTAGAAGCCGTGATTGAAGCACGATTGGACGACTAGCCGTAGAAAATCATCTTGTTTTACTGAAATTACAAGAGGTTATTCATATTATTTAGG
>JBBBDQ010022951.1:0-12642 GCA_037127315.1 Ascarosepion bandense
CCAAATAATAAGAAATTAATACAAGTACAAATAAAGTAATAATGGCAACGTACCATTAGTTCAATAAGTTAATTTTTTTTCTTAAATTTAAGGAATTATCATAAGTAATAAATAAAATAATAATAGTAATTAAAAATTTATTAGTTCAATAAGTTATTTTTTTTTTCTAAATTATAAGAAATTGTCATATAATAAATAAAAGTATAGTAATTGCAATCAATAAATTAAATAAGTTAATTTTTTCTAAAATTATATGAAATTATCACAAGTACAAATAAAAATAATAATAGTAATTAAAAATTACTAGTTCAATAAATTAATTTTTTTCTAAATTATTATAAAATTATCACAAGAAGGTAAATAAAATAATAAATAGTACTAAAAATTAATAGTTCAATAAAAAGTTTTTTTTTTCTTAAATTATAAGGAAATTATCAGTACAAATAACAATAATAGTAATTAAAATTAATAATTAATAATATTTTTTTCTAAATTATAAGGAATTATCATAATTACAAATAAAATAATAGTAATTAAAATTACTAGTTCAATAAGTTATTTTTTTTTCTTAAAATTATAAATTATCATAAGAATAAAAAAGAATAAGAAAATTAAAAATTACTGGTACAATAATAATTCTTTCTAAATTATAAGGAATTAATAAGTACAAATAAAATAATAATAGTAATTAAAAATTACTAGTTCAATAAATTAATTTTTTTCAAATTATTAGGAAATTATCACAAGTACAAATAAAATAATAATAGTAATTAAAAAAAATTACTAGTTCAATAAGTTAATTTTTTTTTCAATTATATGAAATTATCATAAGTAATAAATAAATAATAATAGTAATTAAAAATTATTTGCCAATAAAGTTTTTTTTTTTCAAAATTATAAGGAAATTACCATAAGTAGAAATAAAAGAATAATAGTAATTAAAATTACTAGTTCAATAAGTTTAATTTTTTTTCTACATTATAAGAATATCACAAGGTTAAAATAAAATAACAACAGTAATTAAAAAATTATCAGTTCAATAAGTTTTTTTTTTTGAAAATTATAAGAAATTATCATAAGTACAAATAAAAGTAATAATAGTAATTAAAAATTGGCTTAGTTCAATAAGTTAATTTTTTCTAAATTATAAGGTGAATTGATTATAAGTACAAATAAAATAACAGACTAGTAATTAAAATTACTAGTTCAATGTTATTTTTTTTTTCAAATTATACAAGAAATTACATTGCTATAATAAATAAAGAATAATAGTAATAAAAATTTGCATTACGTCTTAATAAAATTAATATTTTTCTAAATTATAATAATTATCACAAGTACAAATAAATAATAATAAAAGAATTTAAAAAATTACTAGTTCAATGGGAGTTGTTTTTTCTTTTTTTCTAAATTATAAAGAAATTATCATAAGTACAACAAAAGAATAATAGCAAATTAAAAATTACTAGTTCAATAAAGTTAAATTTTTCTAAATTATATGAATTATCACAAGTACAAAATAAAATAATAATAGTAATTAAAAAATTACTAGTTCAATAAATTAATTTTTTTCTAAATTGTAATAAGGAAATGGTCACAAGTACAAACAAAAATAATAATAGTAATTAAAAATCAATAGTTCAATTAATTAATTTTTTTTTCGAATTATTAGGAAATTATCACAAGTACAAATAAAATAAAATAGTAATTAAAAATGTCATTCAAATAAGTTTTTTTTTTCTAAATTATAGTGAAATTATCATAAGTAATAAATAAAAGAATATATAATTAAAACACAGTTCAATACAATTTTTTTTCTAAATTATATGAATTATCATAATAAATAAAATAATAATAATAAAAATTAAAAAACTATTTAGTTCAATAAGTTATTTTTTTTTTTTTCAAATTAGCATAAAATGATTATAAGTACAAATAAAAAGTATAATAGTACTAAAAATTTAGTTCACAAGTTAATTTTTCTTAAATTATAAGGAATTATCACAAGTACAATATAATAATAATAGTAATAAAAATACTAGGTTCAATAAATTAATTTTTTTCTAAATTATTATGAAATTATCACAATACAAATAAAATAATAATAGTAATTAAAAAATTACTAGTTCAATAAGTTTTTTTTTCTAAATTATAAGGAAATTATCATAAGTACAACAAAGAATAATAGTAATTAAAAATTACTAGTTCAATAAGTTATTTTTTTCTAAATATAAGGAATTATCATAAGTACAAATAAATAATAATAGTAATTAAAAAAATTGTCATTCAATAATATTTTTTTTTTCTAAATTATAAGGGAAATTATCAGAAAGTAATAAATAAAGAATAATAGTAATTAAAAATTACTAGCCCAATAAATTAATTTTTTTTTCTAAATTATAAGGAATTATCACAAGTACAAATAAAATAATAATAGTATTTGAAAAAATCATTAAATTAATGAGTTACGTTTTTTTTTCGAAATTAAAAGAATTATCATAAGTACAACATGAATAATATAAATTTTTTTTAAAAATTACTAGTTCAATAAGTTAATTTTTTTTTTCGAATTATATGAATTATCACAAGTACAAATAAAATAATAATAGTAATAAAAATTAATAGTTCAATGAGTTATTTTTTTTTTCTAAATTATAAAATGAAATTTATCATAAGCAATAAAAATAAAGAATAATAGTAATTAAAAACTTTACTAGTTCAATAAGTTAATTTTTTTCTAAATTATAAGTTAGAATTATCAAGTACAAATAAAAATAATAATATAATTAAAAAAATTTATTAGTTCAATAAATAAATTTTTTTCTAAATTATAAGAAATTATCACAAGTACAAATAAAATAATAATATAATTAAAAAAATTATTTAGTTCAAAAATTAATTTTTTTCTAAATTATTAGGAAATTATCACAAAGTATAAAATTGTAGGATGAATAGTAATTAAAAAATTAATAGTTCAATAAGTTTTTTTTCTAAATTATGGTGAAATTATCATAAGTAATAAATAAAGAATAATATAATTAAAAATACTAGTTCAATAAGTTAATTTTTTTCTAAATTATAAGGAATTATCATAAATAAAATAATAATAGTAATTAAAAAATTACTAGTTCAATAAGTTATTTTTTTTTCTAAATTATAAGGAAATTATCATAAGTACAAATAAAATAACATTAAAATTAAAATTACTAGTTCAATAAGTTAATTTTTTCTAAATTATAAGGAATTATCACAAGTACACAAAAAAACAATAATAGTAATTAAAAAATTAATAGTTCAATGAGTTATTTTTTTTTTCTAAATTATAAAGAAATTATCATACAAATAAGAATAATAAGTACTTAAAAATTACTAGTTCAATAAGTTAATTTTTTTTCTAAATTATAAGGAATTATCACAAGTACAAATAAAATAATAATAGTGAATTTAAAAATTACTAGTTTGAATGAGTTATTTTTTTCAAATTATAAAAGAAATTATCATAAGTACAACAAGTTGAATAATAGTAATTAAAAAATTACTGTAGTTCAATAAGTTATTTTTTTCTAAATTATATTAAAATTATCATAAGTACAATAAAAGAATAATAGTAATTAAAAATTACTAGTTCAATAAATAAATTTTTTCAAATTTAAGGAAATTATCACAAAGGTATAAATAAAAATAATAATAGTGACTAAAAATTACTAGCTCAATAAAATTGATTTTTTTCTAAATTATTAGAAATACCAAAGTTATAATTATAATAACAATAGTAATTAAAAAATTACTAGTTCACAAGTTTTTTTTTTTCTAAATTTATAAGGAAATTATCATAAGTAATAAATAAAGAATAATAGTAATTAAAAAATTACTGCCCAATAAGTTAATTTTTTTTTCTAAATTATGTATGAATTATCACACAAAATAAAATACGAATAGTAATTAAAAATACTAGTTCAATGAGTTATTTTTTTTTCTAAATTATACAGAAATTATCATGGGCACAATAGGTGAATAATAGTAATTAAAAATTACTAGTTCAATAAGTTAATTTTTTTCAAATTATAAGGAATTTTATCACAAGTATTAAATAAAATAATAATAGTAATTAAAAATTACTGTCTGAAAATAAATAAATTTTTTTCTAAATTATAAAGGAAATTATCACAAGTGCATAAATAAAATAATAATAGTACTAAAAATTACTAGTTCAATAAATTAATTTTTTCAAATTTATTAGGAAAATTATCACAAGTGCAATAAATAATAATAATATAATTAAAAAATTACTAGTTCAAATAAGTTTTTTTTTCTTAAAATTATAAGGGGAATATCATAAAAAGGCAATAAGGAATAGTAATGTTAAAATTGTTACTTAGTTCAATAAGTTAATTTTTTTCAAATTATAAGAATTATCATAAGTATAAAAATAATAATATAATTAAAAAATTACTAGCCCTTAATAAGTTATTTTTTTCAAATTATAAAGTGAGTACTGGATGGTAAGGCTAAATAAAGAATAATAGTAATTAAAAATTACTAGTTCAATAAGTAATTCTTTTTCTAAATTATGGCGAATTATATCATATACAAATAAAATAATAATAGTAATTAAAAAAATTACCAGTTCAATGAGTTATTTTTTTTCTAAATTATAAAGAAATTATCATAAGTATAAATAGAAAAGTAGACAAAGAAAAATTAAAATAATAGTTCAATAAGTTAATTTTTTTCTGGAATTATAAGAACATCACAAGTACAAATAAATAATAATAGTAATAAAAAAAATTACTAGTTCAATAAATTAATTTTTTTCAAATTATAAGGAAATTATCATAAAGTAAAATGAAATAATAATATTAATGAAAATTAACAGTTCAATAAAATTGACTTTTTTTCTAAATTATTAGAAATACTTCACAAGTATAAATAAAATAATAATAGTAATTAAAAAAAATTACTACAGTTCAATAAGTTTTTTTTTCTAAATTATAAGGAAATTATCATAAGTAAAAATAAAAGAATAAGAAAATTAAAATTACTAGTTCAATAAGCGATTTTTTTCTAAACAGGAAAGAAATTATCATAAGTATAAAATAAAATAATAATATAATTAAAAATTATTGGCTCAAGTTGTTTTTTTGTTCAAATTATAAGGAAATTTATCATAAGTAACAAATAAAAATAATAATAGTAATTAAAAAATTAATAGTTCAATAAGTTTATTTTTTTTCAAATTATATGAAATTACCCGCGCACAAATTAAATAATACTAGTATCAAAAATTACTAGTTCAATAAATTAATTTTTTTCAAATTATTAGGAAATTTATCATAAAGTACAAATAAAATAATAATAAAAATTAAAAAATTACTAGTTCAATAAAGTTTTTTTTTCAAATTATAAGGAAATTATTATACACAAATAAAAGAATAATAGTAATTAAAAATTAAAGTCTAATATTAATTTTTTTCAAATTATAATAATTGATTACAGCACAAAATAAAATAATAATGTAAAAATTTAAAAAACTACTAGTTCAATAAGTTATTTTTTTTCTAAATTATAAGGAATTATCATAAGTACAAATAAAAGAATAATAGTAATTAAAAATTACTAGTTCAATAAATTAATTTTTTTCTTAAATTATATGAATTATCACAAGTACAAATAAAAATAATAATAATATTTAAAAATTACGCAGGTTCAATTGAGTTATTTTTTTTTCAGAATTATATGAATTATCATAAGTACAAAATAAAATAATAATAGTAATTAAAAAATTATTTAGTTCAATAAGTTATTTTTTTTCTTAAATTATAAAGAAATTATCATAAGTACAAATAAGAATAATATAATTAAAAATTAGATCAATAAGTTAATTTTTTGTCTAATTTATAAGAATTATCACAAGTATTAAATAAAATATTAATAGTAATTAAAAATTACTAAACCAATAGAATTAATTTTTTTTCTACTATTAGGAAATTATCACAAGTACAAATAAAATAATAATAGTAATTAAAAATTTACTAGTTCAATAAGTTAATTTTTTTTTTCTTTAAATTATATGGAAATTAATTACGCAGGCTAGAATAATAATAGTAATTAAAAAATTACTCGTTCAATAAGTTTTTTTTTTTTCAAATTATATATGAAAATTATCATAAGTAGAAATAAAGAATAATAGTAATTAAAAATTAATAATTGCTAATTTTTTTCTTAAAGAATATATGAATGTATTCAAGTACAAAATAATAATAAATAAATAATTAAAAATTATTGCCAAATAAGTTTTTTTTTTAAATTATAAGGAAATTACCATAAGTACAAATTAAAGAATAATATAATTAAAATTACTAGTTCAATAAGTTAATTTTTTTCAAATTATAAGGAATTACCGCAAGTACAAATAAAATAATAATAGTAATTAAAAATTAATAGTTCAATAAATTAATTTTTTTCAAATAATAAGGAAAATTATCATGAGTACAAAATAAAGAATATATAATTAAAAACTACAATAGTCTGAATAAAATTAATTCTTTTCAAATTATAAGGAATTATCACAAGCACAACAAAATAATAATAGTATTTAAAAATTACTAGTTCCAATGAGTTATTTTTTTCTACAAAATTTATAAAGAAATTATCATAAGTCCAATGTTAATAATAATAGCAATTAAAAATTACTATTTCAATAAGTTAATTTTTTTTCTAAATTATAAGGAATTTATCACAAGTTAAATAAATAATAATAGTAATTAAAAAATTACTAGTTCAATGAGTTATTTTTTTTTTTCTAAATTATAAAGAAATTATCATAAGCATGCAATAAAAGAATAATAGTAATTAAAATTACGTTATTCAATAAGTTAATTTTTTTTCTAAATTATAAGAATTATCACAAAGTACAAATAAAATAATAATAGTAATAAAAATTACTAGTTCAATAAATAAATTTTTTTCGAATATAAGGAAATTATCACAAGTACAAATATAATAATAATAATTAAAAATTACTAGTTCAATAAATTAATTTTTTTTTCAAATTATTAGAAATTATCATTATAATAAATAAATAATAATATAATTAAAAAAATTACTAGTTCAATAAGTTTTTTTTTTCTAAATTATATAAATTATCAAAAGTACAAATAAAAGAATAATAGTAATTAAAAATTACTATTCAATAAGTTAATTTTTTTTTCTAAATTATAAGGAATTATCATAAGTATAAATAAAATAATAATAGTACTTAATAAAAAATTAATAGTTCAATAAGTTATTTTTTTTTCAATTATAAGGAAATTATCATAAGTACAACAAAGAATAATAGTACTAAAAATTACTAGTTCAATGCTAATTTTTTTCTAAATTATAAGGAATACATTCATAAGTACAATAAAATAGAAGAACAACAAAAAATTATTATTTATTTATTATTTTTTTTTTTAATTATAAAAAGAAATATCAGTAAGTAAAAATGCACAATAAAAATTAAAAAATTACTGTCTACAACAATTTTTTTCAAATTATATGAATTATTTATGAAGTACAATGAAATAATATAATATATTAAAATTAATAAACCAACACAGTTTCATTTTTTCAAATTATTATGAGAAACAAATTCCGAGAAAATAATAAACAAAACAACAACAATAATTAAAAAATTATTTCTAGTTCAATAAGTTATTTTTCTAAATTATAAGAAATTATCATAAAGTAAATATAAAAGAATAATAGTAATTAAAAATTACGTTCAATAAGTTAATTTTTTTCAAAATTATATGAAATTATCACAAGTACAAATAAATAATAATAGTAATTAAAAATTATTTCTAGTTCAATAAATTAATTTTTTTTCTAATTTATTAGGAAATTATCACAAGTACAAATAAAATAATAATAGTAATTAAAAAATTACTAGTTCACTAAGTTAATTTTTTTTTGAAATTATAAGTTAGAAATTATCATAAGTACAAATAAAATATTAATAGTAATTAAAAATTACTCGCTCAATAAATTTTTTTCTAAAATTATATGAAATTATCATAAGTAGAAATAAAAGGAATAATAGTAATTAAAAATTACTAGTCTACTGTGTTAATTTTTTCGTAATATATAATTATCAATATAATAAATTAAAATAATAACAGTAATTAAAAAACAATAGTTTAATAAGTTTTTTTTTTAAATTATATATATCATAAGTACAAATAAAAGAATAATAATAGTAATTAAAAATTATTCAATAAGTTAATTTTTTTTCAAATTATGCTAGAAATTATCGTCGTTACAAATAAATAATAATAATTAAAAATTTTACTAGTTCAATAAATAATTTTTTTCTAAATTATAAGGAAATTATCATAAGTAATAAATAAAAGAAATAATAATTTAAAATTACTAGTTCAATAAATTAATTTTTTTTCAGAAATTATAAGGAATTATCATGCGACAAATAAAATAATAAGAATATTTAAAAAATATTGTTCAGAATAGAGTTATTTTTTTTCTAAATTATAAAGTAAAATTATCATAAGTATTAAATAATAGAATATTATATAATTAAAATTACTAGTTCAGGGGGGGGGGGGGGGGGGGGGGGGGACTTTTTTTTTCAAATTATATGAATTATCAGTACAAATTAAAATAATAATAGTAATTAAAAAATACTAGTTCAACGAGTTATTTTTTTTTTTCTAAATTTATAAAGAAATTATCATAAGCAATAAATAAAAGAATAATATAATTAAAATTACTAGTTCAATAAAGTAATTTTTTTTTCTAAAGTATAATAATTATCACAAGAAGAAATAAAAATAATAATAGTAATTAAAAATTACTAGTTCAATAAATAAAATTTTTTTTTTCAATTATAAGGAAATTATCACAAGTACAATAAAATAATAATAGTAATTAAAAATTACTACAGTTCACAAATTAATTTTTTTCAAATTATTAGAATTACTGTACAATAAATAAAATAATAATAGTAAATTAAAAATTACTAGTTCAATAAGTTTTTTTTTTCTAAATTATAAGAAAATTATCATAAGTACAAATAAAGAATAATAGCACTTAAAATTACTAGTTCAATAAGTTAATTTTTTTCTAGAATTATAAGAAATCACCACGTTGCTGTGGTTATAAATAATAATAGTAATTAAAAAATTAATAGTTCAATAAGTTATTTTTTTTTCAAATTATAAAGGAAATTAATTATGAAAAGAAGAAAGAATAATAGTAATTAAAAATTACTATGTCTAACAAATTAATTTTTTTCTAAATTATAAGGAATTATCAAAGCACAAATAAATAATAGTATTTAAAAAAATTAAATAGTTCAAATTAGAGTTATTTTTTTCAATTATAAAGAAATTAATACAAGAATAATAGAATAAGAGTAATTAAAAAATTATTAGTCTAGTACAATTTTTTTCTAAATTATAAGAATTATCACAAGTACAAATAAAAATAATATTAGTAATTAAAAAATACAATTAATATAAAGTATTTTTTTTTCTAAATTATAAAGAAATTATCATACAACAAATGGTAGAATAATATATCAAAAATTAACAAAGTTCAATAAGTTAATTTTTTTCTAAATTATATGAATTATCACGCGCAATAGAAATAATAATAGTAATAAAAATTAATAAATTAATAAAGAATTTTTTTCTAAATTATAAGGAGAAATATCACAAGTACAAAGAAGAGAATAATAGTATAATTAAAATTACGTTCAATAAGTTAATTTTTTCAAATTATAAGAATTATCAAGTACAAATAAAATAATAATTATAATTAAAAAAATTACTAGTTCAATGAGTTATTTTTTTCTAAATTTATGAAGAAATTATCATAAGCACAAATAAAAGAATAATAGCACTGAAAATTAATGTAGGTTCAATGCCAAATAATTTTTTTCAAAGTAATGGCTAAATTATCACAAGTATAAATAAAGAAAAAGGGTAGTAATTAAAAAAATACTAGTTCAATAAATAAATTTTTCTAAACATATGAATTATCATAAGTACAAATAAAAATAATAATTAGTAATTAAAAATTACTAAGAACAATAAATTAATTTTTCTGAAATTATTAGAAATTATCAACAAGCACAAATAAATAATAACAGTAACTAAAAAAATTTACTAGTTCAATAAGTTTTTTTTTTTAAATTATAAGGAAATTTATCATGTTATATAAATAAAGAAGAATAGCAATTAAAAAATTACTAGTCTAGTTGTATTAATTTTTTTTTCTAAATTATATGAATTATCATGCCACAAATAAAATGCATTTAAAAAATTACTAGGTCTAACAAGTTATTTTTTTTTTTTCAAAACTATGCTGAAAATTATCATAAAGTACAAATAAAGAAATAATAGTAATTAAAAATTAATAGTTCAATAAATTAATTTTTTCTAAACAGTACACACCATCACAAGTAAATAAATAAAAATACAATATATTTTTAAAAATTATTAAACCAATTGAGTTATTTTTTCAAATTACAAAGAAACTATCATAAGCACAGAATAGAACAGCACCAAAAACTACTAAGTTCAATAAGTTGTTCTTTTTTCTAAACTACATGAATCATCACAAGCAGCTAAAATAAAATAATTAATATAATTCTAAAATTACTAGTTCAATGGTTATTTTTTTCAATCAGTAAAGAAAATGCGATCACAGCACAATAAAGAATAATACAATTAAAAATTCATTATATTCAATAAGTTAATTTTTTTTCAAACATATGAATTATCACAAGCATTAAATAAAATAATAGTAATTAAAAAAATTACTAGTCTAACAGTAGTCTTTTTCTAAATTACAAGGAAATTATCACAAGTTAAAAGAAATAGCAAATAATAGTAATTGCAACACTAGTTCAATAAATATAATTTTTTTTTCTAAATTATTAGGAAATTATCTGCAAGCATAAATAAATAATAATAGGTAACTTTAAAAAATTACCAGTCTAATAAGTTTTTTTTTCAATATAAGGAAATTATCATAAGTACAATAGTAAAACAATACATACCAAAAATCACTAGTTCAATAAAGTTAATCTTTTTCTAAAATTTATAAGTGAACTATCATATGTACAACATAAAATAATAATAGGTAACTAAAAATACTAGTCTAATAAATAATTCTTTTCTAAATACAAGGAAATTATCATACAAATTAAAGAATAATATACTAAAAATCACTAGTCTAATAAGTTAATTTTTTCTTCAAATTATAGCAATTATCACAAGTACAAATAAAAATAATAGTAACTAAAAAATTACTAGTTCACTAGAGTTATTTTTTTCTAAATTATAAAGAAATTATCACAAGTACAAATAAGTATCATGAGTAGTAATTAAAATTATCAGTTCAATAAGTTAATTTTTTCTTTAAATGAGAAGGGAATTATCACAAGTACAAATAAAATAATAATAGTAAATAAAAAAATTAATAGTTCAATGAGGCTATTTTTTCTAAATTATAAAATGAAATTATCATGGCACAACAATAATAATAGTAACAAAAATTACTAGTTCAATAAGTTAATTCTTTTTCAATTATATAGGTCTATTCTAAGCATGTACCAGTAAATAATAACAGTAATTAAAAAATTTATTAGTTCAATAAATGACTTTTTTTCAAATTATATGAAATTGATTACAAGTAAATAAAATAATAATACTAATTAAAAATTGGTTCAACAATTAATTTTTTTCTAAATATTAGAAATTATCACAAGTACAAATAAAATATTAATAATAGTAATTAAAAATGTTTAGTTCAATAAGCTTTTTTTTTCAAATTATAAGTAAAATTATCATAAGTACAAATAAAAGGAATAATAGAATTAAAATCGTATTTAAATTAAACAAGTTAATTTTTTTTCTAAATTATATGAATTATCATAAGTAGCTAAATAAAATAATAAGAAAATTGTAAAAATTGTATTAGTTCAATAAGTTATTTTTTTTTCAAATTATAAGGAAATATCATAAGTACAAATAAAAGAATAATAGTAATTAAAAATTACTAGTTCAATAAGTTTATTTTTTTTCTAATTATAAGGAATTATCACAAGTACAATGAAAATAATAATAATAATTAAAAACATTAGTTCAATAATTAATTTTTTTCAAATTAGGAAATTATCACAAGCAATAAATAAAATAATAATAATTTAAAAAATTGTTTTAGTCTAATAAGTTTTTTTTTCAAATTATATGAAATTATCATAAGTACAAATAAAATAATAATATATTTAAAAATTTACTAGTTCAATGAGTTATTTTTTTTCAAATTATAAAGAAATTATCATAAGCAATAAAATAATAATAATAGTAATTAAAAAATTACCAGTTCAATAAGTTGGTTTTTTTTCTAAAATTATATGAATCATCACAAAAGTAATAAATAAATAATAATAGTAATTAAAAAAATTACTAGTTCAAATTTGTTATTTTTTTTTCTAAATTATAAAGAAATTAATTATAAGCACAATAGAAGAAAGAATAATAGTAATTAAAAATTACTAGTTCAATAAGTGACTTTTTCAAAGTATAAGGAATTATCACAAGTACAATAAAAATACAATAATAGTAATTAATAGTT
>JBBBDQ010023013.1:0-11169 GCA_037127315.1 Ascarosepion bandense
GGTAAATTTAACATCAATTAGTTTATTTTCTATCTTGAAATAATTTTAATTAACATTAGCCAGAATTAGCTGTTGATACTGATGATCTCCAACCATCATGTCTATGATGTAAAGAACAAATTGATGTAAATATTGGTAAATTTAACATCAATTAGTTTATTTTCTATCTTGAAATAATTTTAATAAATATTATAGTCAGAATTAGCTGTTGACATTGACATCTCCAACCATCTACAATCATATAAAGAAACAAATAGATAAATATTGGTAAATTTAACATCAATTAGTTTATTTTCTGCCCTGAAATAATTTTAATAAACATTAGCCAGAATTAGCTGTTGATACTGATGATCTCCAACCATCTACGTCCGCGATGTAAAGAAAAACAAATTGGATAACATTGGTAAATTTAACATCAATTAGTTTATTTTCTATCTTGAAATAATTTTAATTAACATTAGCCAGAATTAGCTGTTGATACTGATGATCTCCAACCATCTACGTCCGCGATGTAAAGAACAAATTCGATGTAAATATTGGTAAATTTAACATCAATTAGTTTATTTTCGTCTTGAAATAATTTTAATAAACATTAGCCAGAATTAGCTCATCGATGATCTCCAACTATCTACGTCCGCGATGCGAAACACCGATGTAAATATTGGTAAATTTAACATCAATTAGTTTATTTTCTATCTTGAAATAATTTTAATAAACATTAAATGAATTAGCTGTTGATACTGATGATCTCCAACTATCTACGTCCGCGATGTAAAGAAACAAATTTGATGTAAATATTGCAATTTAACATCAATTAGTTTATTTTCTATCTTGAAATAATTTTAATAAACATTAGCCAGAATTAGTTACTGTTGATACTGATGATCTCCAACCATCTACGTCCGCGATGTAAAGAAACAAATTGATGTAAATATTGGTAAATTTAACATCAATTAGTTTATTTTCTATCTTGAAATAATTTTAATAAAACATTAGCCAGAATTAGCTGTTGATACTGATGATTCCTAAATCATTCACGTCCATAGATGTAAAAAGAAACAAATTGAGCGTAAATATTGGTAAATTTAACATCAATTAGTTTATTTTCTATCTTGAAATAATTTTAAATAAACATTAGCCAGAATTAGCTGTTGATATCATTGGATCTCCAACTATCTACGTCCGCGATGTAAAAGAAACAAATAGATGTAAATATTGCAATTTAACATCAATTAGTTTATTTTCTATCTTGAAATAATTTTAATTAACATTAGCCAGAATTAGTTGTTGATACTGGATGATCTCCAATCCATCTACGTCCGCGATGTAAAGAAACAAATTGGATGTAAATATTGGTAAATTTAACATCAATTAGTTTATTTTCTATCTTGAAATAATTTTAATAAACATTAGCCAGATCAGCTTTTTGTTGATACTGATACAGGATCTCCAACCATCTACATGTCCGCGATAAAGAACAAATTGGATGTAAAACATTAAAATTTAACATCAATTAGTTTATTTTCTATCTTGAAATAATTTTAATAAACATTAGCCAGACTAGCTGTTGATACTGATGATCTCCAACCATCTACGTCCGCGATGTAAAGAAACAAATTGGATGTAAATATTGGTAAATTTAACACCAATTAGTTTATTTTCTATCTTGAAATAATTTTAATAAACATTAGCCAGAATTAGCGCTGTTGATACTGATGATCTCAACCATCTACGTCCGCGATGTAAAACAAATTTGATGTAAATATTGGTAAATTTAACATCAATTAGTTTATTTTCATCTTGAAATAATTTTAATAAACATTTAATGAATTAGTCGTTGATACTGATGATCTCCAGCCATCTACGTCCGCGATGTAAAGAAACAAATAGATGTAAATATTGGTAAATTTAACATCAATTAGTTTATTTTCTATCTTGAAATAATTTTAATTAATACTTTAGCTAGAATTAGCTGTTGATACTGATGATCTCCAACTATCTACGTCCGCGATGTAAAAGAAACAAATAGATGTAACATTGGTAAATTTAACATCAATTAGTTTATTTTCTATCTCTTAAATAATTTTAATTAACATTAGCCAGAATTAGCTACTGATACTGATCTCCAGCCATCTACGTCCGCGATGTAAAACAAATTGGATGTAATATATTGGTAAATTTAACATCAATTGGTTTGTATATTATCTTGAAATAATTTTAATAAAGCATTAGCCAGAATTAGCTGTTGATACTGATGAATACCAACCATCACGTCCACGTGTAAAGAAACAAATTGGATGTAAATATTGGTAAATTTAACATCGATAGTTTATTTTCTATCTTGAAATAATTTTAATAAACATTGGCGAATTAAACATTGATACTGATGATCTCAAACACTCTAATCCGCGATGTAAAAGAAGCTAAATTGGATGTAAATATTGGTAAATTTAGCATCAATTAGTTTATTTCTATCTTGAAATAATTTTAATTAACATTAGCAGAATTAATATTTGATACTGATGATCTCCAGCCATCTACGTCCGCGATGTAAAACAAATTGGATGTAAATATTGGTAAATTTAACATCAATTAGTTTATTTTCTATCTTAGTATTTAATTATTTTATTAGCCAGAATTAGCTGTTGATACTGATGATCTCCAGCCATCTAAAATGCGCGATGTAAGAAACAAATTGGATATAAATGCTTGATAGGGCTAGCATCAATTAGTTTATTTTCTATCTTGAAATATTTTAATAAACATTAGCCAGAACTAGCTGTTGATGCTGATCTCGGCCATCTACGTCCGCGATGTAAAGAAACAAATTGGATGCTGTCTTGAGTAAATTTAACATCAATTAGTTTATTTTCTATCCCAAATAATTTTAATAAACGTGGCAGAATTAACTGTTGATACTGATACCAGCCATCTACGTCCGCGATGTAAAAGGAAACAAATTGGATGCAAATATTGGTAAATTTAACATCAATTAGTTTATTTTCTATCTTGAAATAATTTTAATTAACATTAGCCAGAATTAGCTGTTGAAGTGATACTGATGATGATCTCCAACCATCTACGTCCGCGATGTAAAAAACAAATTGGATGTAAATATTGGTAAATTTAACATCAATTAGTTTTTATTTTCTATCTTGAAATATTTTAATAAACATTAGCCGAATTCTTTATTGATACTGGTGATCTCCAACCATCTACGTCCACGGTAGCGAAACAAATTGGATGTAAATATTGGTAGTTGCATGTTGGTTATTTTCTATCTTGAAATAATTTTAATTAACATTAGCCAGAACAGCTGTTGATACTGATGATCTCAACCATCTACGTCCGCGATGTAAGAAACAAATTGGATGTAAATATTGGTAAATTTAACATCAAATTAGTTGCTTTCTTTTAAAGTAATTTTAATTAACATGCAGCCAGGAATAGCTGTTGATACTGATGATCTCCAACCATCTGCGTCCGCGATGTAGAAGCAAATTGGATGCAAGTATTGGTAAATTTATCAATTAGTTTATTTTCTATCTTGAAATAATTTTAATTAACATTAGCCAGAATTAGCTGTTGATACTGATGATCTCCAACCATCTACGTCGCGATGTAGAAGCAAATTGGATGTAAATATTGGTAAATTTAACATCAATTAGTTTATTTTCTATCTTGAAATATTTTAATTAACTTATTAGCCAGAATTAGCTGTTGATACTGATGATCTCCAACCATCTACGTCCGCGAATAGCAAAACCAAATTGGATGTAAATATTGGTAAATTTAACATCAATTGGTTTATTTTCCTCTTGAAATAATTTTAATAAACATTAATAGAATTAGCTGTTGATATGATAGATCTCCAGCCATCACGTCCACTTTTGATGTAAAGAAACAAATTGGATCTCTTAATGTAGTAGAATTTAACATCAATTAGTTTATTTTCCTCTTAGTATTTTAATAAACATTAGCCGAATTAGCTGTTGATACTGATGATCTCCAACCATCTACGTCCGCGATGTAAAACAAATTGGATATAGTATTGGTAGTTATCAATTAGTTTATTTTCTATCTTGAAATAATTTTAATTAACATTAGCCAGAATTAACACAATTTGACCTTTGATGATCTCAGCCATCTACCGTCCGCGATGTAAAGAAACAAATTGGGTCTATCCGTCGTTATTAGCCAGAATTAGCTGTTGATACTGATGATCTCCAACCATCTACGTCCGCGATGTAAAGAAACAAATTGGATGTAAATATTGGTAAATTTATCAATTGTTTTATTTTCTATGTAGAAATAATTTTAATAAACATTAGCCAGAATTAGCTGTTGATACTGATGATCTCCAACCATCTACGTCCGTGTAAAGAAACAAATTGGATGTAAATATTGGTAAATTTAACATCAATTAGTTTATTTTCTATCTTGAAATAATTTTAATTAACATTGGCCAGGAATTAGCTGTTGATACTGATGATCTCCAGCCATCTACGTCCGCGATATAGAAACATTGGATGTAATATTGGTGTTTAGCATCAAATTAGTTTTATTTCTATCTTGAAAATAATTTTAATAAACATTAGCCAGAATTAGCTGTTGATACTGATGATCTCCAGCCATCTACGTCCGCAGTCATCAAAACAAATTGGATATAAATATTGGTAAATTTAACATCAAATTGGATTTTATTTTCTATCTTGAAATAATTTTTAATAAACATTAGCCAGAATTAGCTGTTGATACTGATGATCTCCAGCCATCTACACGTCGCGATGTAAAAAACAAATTGGATGTAAATATTGGTAAATTTAACATCGTTAGTTCTTTCTATCTTGAAACATAATTTTAATAAACATTAGCCAGAATTAGCTGTTGATACTGATGATCTCCAACCATCTACGTCACGATGTAAAACAAATTGGATGTAAATATTGGTAAATTTAACGTAATTAGTTTATTTTCTATCTTGAAATAATTTTAATAAACATTAGCCAGAATTAGCTGTTGATACTGATGATCTCCAGCCATCTACGTCCGCGATGTAAAGAAACAAATTGGATGTAAATATTGGTAAATTTAACATCAATTAGTTTATTTTCTATCTTGAAATAATTTTAATAAACATTAGCCAGAATTAGCTGTTGATACCGGTAGTCCAACCATCTACGTCCGCGATGTAAAGAAACAAATTGGATGTAAATATTGGTAAATTTAACATCAATTAGTTATTTTCTATCTTGAAATAATTTTAATTAACATTAGCCAGAATTAGCTGTTGATACTGATGATCTCCAGCCATCTACGTCCGCGATGTAAAGAAACAAATTGGATGTAAATATTGGTAAATTTAACATCAATTAGTTTATTTTCTATCTTAGTAGTACAATCAACAGTAGCCAGAACTAGCTGTTGATACTGATGATCTCAAGCCATCTACGTCCGCGATGTAAAGAAACAAATTGGATGTAAATATTGGTAAATTCAACGTCAATTGATTTATTTTCTATCTTGAAATAATTTTAATAAACATTAGCCAGAATTAGCTGTTGATACTGATGATCTCCAACCATCTACGTCACGATGTAGAAACAAATTGGATAAAAATATTGGTAAATTTAACATCAATTAGTTTATTTTCTATCTTGAAATAATTTTAATTAACATTTAGCCAGAATTAGCTGTTGATACTGATGATCTCCAGCCATCTACGTCCGCGATGTAAAGAAACAAATTGGATGTAGTATTGGTAAATTTAGCATCGATGTAGTTTATTTTCTATCTTGAAATATTTTAATTAACGTAGCCAGAATTAGCTGTTGATACTGATGATCTAAAATATCCCCAAAATCGCGATGTAAAAGAAACAAATTGGATGTAAATATTGGTAAATTTAGCATCAATTGGTTGTATTCTATCTTGAAATAATTTTAACAAAACGTGGCAGAATTAGCTGTTGATACTGATGATCCAATATCCTACGTCACGTGTAAAGAAACAAATTGGATGTAAATATTGTTAAATTTAACATCAATTAGTTTATTTTCTATCTTAAATAATTTTAATAAACATTAGCCAGAATTAGCTGTTGATACTGATGTAACCATCTACGTACGATGTAAAACAAATTGGATGTAAATATTGGTAAATTTAACATCAATTAGTTATTTTCTATCTTGAAATAATTTTAATTAACATTAGCCAGAATTATTATTTGATACTGATCTCCAACCATCTACGTCCGCGATGTAAAGAAACAAATTGGATGTAATATTGAGTAAATTTAACATCAATTAGTTTATTACATATATCTTGAAATAATTTTAATAAACATTAGCCAGAATTAGCTGTTGATACTGATGATCTCAAGCCATAAAATGCGATGTAAAGCTAAATTGGATGTAAGCTATTGGTAAATTTAACATCAATTAGTTTATTTTCTATCTTGAAATAATTTTAATGACATTAGCCAGAATTAGCTGATACCAAATGATCTCCAACCATCCACGTCGCGATAGAAACAAATTGGATGTAAATGTGGTAAATTTAACATCAATTAGTTTGCTTTTCCTCTTGAAATAATTTTAATTAACATTGTAGGATTAGCTGTTGATACTGATGATCTCAGCCATCTACGTCCGCGATGTAAAGAAACAAATTGGATGTAAATATTGGTAAATTTAACATCAATTAGTTTATTTTCTATCTTGAAATAATTTTAATTAACATTAGCCAGAATTAGCTGTTGATACTGATGATCTCAGCCATCTACGTCCGCGATGTAAAACAAATTGGATGTAAATATTGAGTAAATTTAACATCAATTAGTTTATTTTCTATCTTGAAATAATTTTAATAAACATTAGCCAGAATTAGCTGTTGATACTAGTGATCTCAACCATCTACGTCCGCGATGTAAAAAGCAAATTGGATATAAATATTGGTAAATTTAACATCGTTAGTTTATTTTCTATCTTGAAATAATTTCATTAACATTAGCCAGAATTAGCTGTTGATACTGATGATCTCCAGCCATCTACGTCTTTGTTAACAAGAAGCAAATTGGGTCACAAATATTGGTAAATTTAACATCAATTAGTTTATTTCTATCTTGAAATAATTTTAATTAACATTAGCCAGAATTAGCTGTTGATACTAGTGATCTCAGCCATCTACGTCCGCGATGTAAAGAAACAAATTGGATGTAAATATTGGTAAATTTAACATCAATTAGTTTATTTTCTATCTTGATATTTTAAATAGTATTAGCCAGAATTAGCTGTTGATACTGATGATCTCCAACCATCTACGTCCGCGATGTAAAGCAAATTGGATGTAATGTTAGTGAATTCACGTAATTAGTTTATTTTCTATCTTGAAATAATTTTTAATTAGTGGCTTAAGAATTAGCTGTTGATACTGATGATCTCCAGTAACTCCTACGTCCGCGATGTAGAAACAAATTGGATGTAAATATTGGTAGGTACAACATCCAATTAGTTTATTACCTATCTTGAAACAATTTTAATTAACATTAGCCAGTTAGCTGTTGATACTGATGATCTCCAACCATCTACGTCCGCGATGTAAAGAAACAATTGGATGTAAATGTTGGTAAATTTAACGTCAAATTAGTTTATTTCTATCTTGAAACTCATTTTAATTAACATTAGCCAAGTAGCTGTTGATGCTGATGATCTCCAGCCATCTACGTCCGCGATTTAAAGAAACAAGTGGTTATATTAAATATTGGTAATTTAACATCAGGTAATGGCCTATTTTCTATCTGAAATAATTTTAATAAACATTAGCCAGAATTAGCTGTTGATACTGATGATCTCCAGCAAATACATCCGCGATGTAGAAAACAAATTGGATGTAAATATTGGTAAATTTAACATCAATTAGTTTATTTCTATCTTAGCAGAATAATTTTAATAAACATTAGCCAGAATTGGCTGTTGATACTGATCTCAGCCATCTACGTCCGCGACATAGAAACAATTGGATATAAGTATTGGTAAGGCTAACATCAATTGTTTATTTTCTATCTTGAAATAATTTAATAAACATTAGCCAGAATTAGCTGGTGATACCGATGATCTCCAGCCATCTACGTCCGCGATGTAAAGAAACAAGTGGATGTAAATATTGGTGAATTTAACATCAATTAGTTTATTTTCTATCTTGAAATAATTTTAATAAACATTAGCCAGAATTAGCTGTTGATACTGATGATCTCCAACCATCTGCGTCCGCGATGTAAAGAAACAAATTGGATGTAAATATTGGTAAATTTAACGCATCAATTAGTTTATTTCTATCTTGAAATAATTTTAATTAACATTAGCCGTTAATGACATTACTGATGATCTCCAGCCATCTACGTCCGCGATGTAAAGAAACAAATTGGATGTAAATATTGGTAAATTTAACATCAATTGGTTATTTTCTATCTTGAAATAATTTCAATATTATTGGTCGCTGTTGATACTGATGATCTCCAACCATCTACGTCCGCGATCTGCAAGAAACAAATTGGATGTAAATATTGGTGATTTAGCATCAGTGGTTGCTCTATCTTGAAATATTTTAATAAACATTGGCAGAATTAGCTGTTGATACTGATGATCTCCAACCATCTACGTCCGCGATGTAAAGAAACAAATTGGATGTAAATATTGGTAAATTTAACATCAATTAGTTTATTTTCTATCTTGAAATAATTTTAATAAACATTAGCCAGAATTAGCTGTTGATACTGATGATCTCCAACCATCTACGTCCACGTGTAAAAGACAAATAGATGTAAATATTGTTTAACATCGGAAGTGGTTATTTTCTATCTTGAAATAATTTTTTAATGGCATGCTTAAGAAATTAGCTGTTGATACTGATGATCTTTCAGCCATCTACGTCCGCGATGTAAAAGAAACAAATTGGATGTAAATATTGGTAAATTTAACATCATTAGTTTATTTCTATCATAGAAATATTTTAATAAACATTAGCCAGGGTAGCTGGTATTGATGATCTCAACCATCTACGTCCGCGATGTAAAGAAACAAATTGGATATAAATATTGGTAAATTTAACATCAATTAGTTTATTTCTATCTTGAAATAATTTTAATAAACATTAGCCAAAATTAGCTGTTGATACTGATGATCTCAACCATCTACGTCCGCGATGTAGAAACAAATTGGGTGTAATATTGGTAAATTTAACATCAATTAGTTTATTTTCTATCTTAAAATATTTTAATGATAGTAGATAGCTGTTGATACTGATGATCTCCAACCATCACGTCCGCGATGTAAAGAAACAATTGGATGTAAATATTGGTAAATTTAACATCAATTAGTTTATTTTCTATCTTGAAATAATTTTAATTAACGTATTGAAGATTAGCTGTTGATACTGATGATCTCTTAACCATCACGTCCGCGATGTAAAGAAACAAATTGGATGTAAATATTGGTAAATTTAACATCAATTAGTTTATTTCCTCTTGAAATAATTTTAATTAACGACAGCAGAATTAGCTGTTGACCACGATGATCTCCAACCATCTACGTCCGCGATGTAAAGAAACAAATTGGATGTAAATATTGGTAAATTTAACATCAATTAGTTTATTTTCTATCTTGAAGTATTTTTAATTAACATTGTAGAATTAGCTGTTGATACTGATGATCTCCAATACATCTGATAACGATGTAAAGAAACAAATTGGATGTAAATATTGGTAAATTTATCAATTAGTTTATTTTCTATATTTGAAATATTTAATTAACATTATTAGAATTAGCTGTTGATACTGATGATGTAACCATCTACCTCCGCGATGTAAAGAAACAAATTGGATGTAAATATTGGTAAAATTTAACATCAATTAGTTTATTTTCTATCTTGAAATAATTTTAATTAACAACCAAGCCAGAATTAGCTGTTAGTACTGATGATCTCCAACCATCTACGTCCGCGATGTAAAAGAAACAAATTGGATGTAAATATTGGTAGACACAACAATTAGTTTTATTTTCTATCTTGAAATAATTTTAATAAACATTAGCCAGAATTAGCTGTTGATACTGATGATCTCCAACCATCCGTCCGCGATGTAAAGAAACAAATTGGATGTAAATATTGGTAAATTTAACATCAATTAGTTTATTTTCTATCTTGAAATAATTTTAATAACAGCCAATAGAAGTCGCCTGATACTGATGATCTCAACCATCTACGTCCGCGATGTAAAAGAAACAAATTGGATGTAAATATTGGTAAATTTAACATCGATGCGTTTATTCTATCTTGAAATAATTTTAATTAACATTAGCCAGAATTAGCTGTTGATACTGATGATCTCCAGCCATCTACGTCCGCGATGTAAAGAAACAAATTCGATGTAAATATTGGTAAATTTAACATCAATTAGTTTATTTTCTCTTAAATGATACATTAACATTACTTAAATTAGCTGTTGATACTGATGATCTCCAACCATCTACGTCCGCGATGTAAAGAAACAAATTGGATGTAAATATTGGTAAATTTAGCATCAATTAGTTTATTTTCTATCTTGAAATAATTTTAATAAACATTAGCCAGAATTAGCTGTTGATACTGATGATCTCAACCATCTGCGTCGATGTAGAAACAATTGGATGTAAATATTGATAAATTTAACATCAATTGTTTATTTTCTATCTTAAGATAATTTTAATAAACATTAGCCAAGAATTAGCTGTTGATACTGATCTCAACCATCTACGTCCGCGATGTAAAACCAAATTGGATGTAAATATTGGTAGAGATTTTAACATCAATTAGTTTATTTTCTATCTTGAAATAATTTTAATTAACATTGTAGAATTGCTGTTGATACTGATGATCTCCAACCATCTACGTCGAATGTAAAGAAACATTGGATGTAAATATTGGTAAATTTAACATCAATTAGTTTATTTTCTATCTTGAAATAATTTTAATAAACATTGGCCAGAATTAGCTGTTGATACTGATGATCTCAACCATCTACGTCCGCAGTAAAGAAACAAATTGGATGTAAATATTGGTAAATTTAACATCAATTAGTTTATTTTCCTCTTGAAACATAATTTAATTAACATTAGCCAGAATTAGCTGTTGATA